>JASANN010000262.1:1477536-1534444 GCA_031762395.1 Calameuta pygmaea | reverse complement strand
CCTAAGTTGATTTCTAACCTAAGTTGATTTCTAACCTAAGTTAACCTAAGTTGATTTCTAACCTAAGTTAACCTAAGATGATTTCTAACCTAAGTTAACCTAAGTTGATCTCTAACCTAAGTTAACCTAAGTTGATTTCTAACCTAAGTTGGTTTCTAACCTAAGTTGATTTCTAACCAAAGCTGATTTCAGATCTAACTTGATTAAGTTTGATCAGAAGTTGATCTTATTAACTTATCGTGACCGAACCTAACCTGCCCACCCAAAAAAGTGAGTGTGGTGAACGCAGGTCTGACTGGCTGGGTCCAGCACACTCGTTCTCACTCTCCTGTAATGATAAGCTCATCTTAAACGTTCGTGATCACGTTCAACTCGACTACCACGGGATACGCGTTATCGACGGAGGCGTTGATCACAGAATCCTACTCCTAAACTCACCGCTACGATTTAGCGCCATGTTTTTGGTATCGCGTAAAACCGTAGCGTTGTGCATCTCCCTGCTCTGGCACATCTCCTCGTTTGAGGAGTCAGCCATAAGGAAAGGAAGGAAGGATCTCCCTGCTCCTCTCTGTACCAATCATTGGATAGAAAAAAATCTTCATTGCTTTACTTTGATTTTCAAAATAAGTATATTTACCAAACAGAAACTCCGAAGTCTAGTAACTTTTGTTACGTAAACTTTTTTGAAACTGATGCATATATTTTAACAGGTGTCATTCAAATATTGGTTGCATTAGGTCATGGAAATTCGGAAATTCGGGCATCAAATTACGATTACGTACTTCGAACTTTGTATAATAATATCACTATTTAGGAACCATTCAGGATAAGGGATTCAGATAATTACAGTATATTTTCTAAGATTTTAATAAATAATTTTTCCTAAATCAGGCGAGTTTAGTTATATAACTTATGTAGTACACAATATAATGGCATTATATTTGTAAATTATATATTACTGTTTGTTCAAATAGTCTTATCATTTTCATTCAGTTTCAATTGTTTGTGATGAAAATAAATTTTAAAAAACCACTAAATGTTCTTTGCCGCCACGGTGGTTTGAATTCATGTACTATAATATACATATATGTAGAAATAGAACGGTGCGCCAGCGTTGCTGAATGCTGCACATTGAAAATAACAGGCCGGTCTTCCTCGCTTGTTCCGTATCACATTTGACATAAAAAGTACTGAAATTCTTCTTGTAGCTAGAACGAATACAATAAATTTTGACGTTGAAAACCGGTATGACAATCTGATTGAAAGTGCCGAGTGTCATTACAAGTTAATAACATAATAATGGGAACTGTTTACGCAAAGGTAAACTTTTAAAATAGACTTATAACCTAGCTATTAGATTCGGTTTTATCTTCAGCGTGACAATATTAACGTAATCTCTAATAATAAACCGTGGTTCATTTAGACGTGTTACGTTTGCTTAAAATATATATGGATTTGGTGTTGACAATCGATTTTATATTCATTCATAACTTTAAACACATAGTCATGCAATTCAATTATTCAGAAAAGTATGTCTAATTTCCTAATATATTTTTACTTTGAAATATATCACATGTGATAATATGTAGCTTAATGATGCTAAATATCATATGAGAAAACAGGTTATCTTTATGTGTAATCGTAGAATAATTATAAAAAGAATAATTAGAAAATAATTCTTATTATTGTGATAAGCTAACTTTTGATAACATTTACTTTTTAGGAGTTCAGTAAGCCCAGAGATTTTGGCACACCATCTAGTGATAATACATCACAGAACAGACCCAATTATCCAAGAGATTATGAACATGTAGGTTTATATTTTTTTTATCTGTACAATCTATTTTCTTAATATTTTTTCAATGGATGGAATATGACTGAGTTTATCTGGGATGAAAAGAAATGTTTCCTTCAGAATGAAAAGTGAGTTTTGGGATGACAGCTGGAGTATTGCATTGAAAACATATTTATTTTCATTTTGTATACATTTTTATAATGGTTTAATACTAATATGTTATATAGAACCATATGTTATCCTGTTCCAGTCAGCATATTTCAATAAAGAGCAAGAAGCTTTATCAAGGAAACCAACAGCGCCAGAAACAAAAACCATAAACTTACAAGAAGTAAAGGTATACGTAAAGCAATTAATTAACGATATGACCTATGTACTCCCTTATTTTAAATTGCGTTATGATTTTATAGGCAAGGGTAGATAAAGTACACGTGGATGGTTTAATTCGTACAAAAGATGATATTATCAAAGCACAAGTTAGTGAGTTGTTTAAAGCACAAGATTTCCAAGATGTTCTTGCGCGAGCGCTTAAAGTGCGTGAAAGGTTGGAATCCTTGGGATGCTTTAAAAACATAGGTGTATACATTGATACAAGCAATGGTCCTGACGCAACTCCCGAAGGTGTTGAAGTATGTGAGCTTTACTTATTTGTATAAATGATAAAAAGATTAGTTTTATTGAGAAACTAACTTAGTATACTGTTTTTAGGTCACATTCACTGTGCGTGAACTGAAACGTATAATGGGAGGCATCAACACAATGGTAGGAAACAATGAAGGAGCTCTTATAATTGGAGCTAGAGCACCAAATATTTTTGGACGAGGTGAACGATTACAATTCGAATATTCATATGGGAATAAAAAATCTACTAACATCAATATCTCAGCAGTCAAACCATTTGTAAATGGCTCGCTTCACAAGGTGTAAGTCATTTATGATATTTGTATATAATTATTGATGTAACAAGTTTGACGTACTTCAACACTTAAATCAATACTGAACTAACTTTAATTTAATTAACACAGATTAACTGCAAGTGTGTTCAGCACTGTAAGCGATTTGCCATGGTCTGGTTACAAGCAATCTGAAAATGGATTTCTACTGGACATGGCTATATCGCCAGGCGCAACAGGCACGTTAAAACATAACTTCCAATACGAAGCAGCCTATCGAGAGGTCACAGCAGCGAAGCAAGTGTCATTCCGTGTTCGCGAACAGTGTGGCCCAAGCCTAAAATCTGCCTTAAGACACATTTGTTCAATTGACAAACGAGATGGAATAATATTTCCAACCGTTGGTTCCCTTGTGCGAATCACGACCGAGGTAGCCGGCCTAGGTGGTAATATTGGATTTGTGAAAAACGAATTTCTCATGCAAAACAACTGGACACCTCATGAATACTTTGTAAGTCAATGTAATTCATAATATAATATTTGAAAATTAATTTAACGAAAGTTTATAGACTTTCCAGTTGGGTGTGCAAGCAGGAATGTTAAGAGGTATTAGCAATGATATGCAAGTAAGCATTGTTGACAATTTCTTCCTCGGAGGACCACTTAATCTTAGAGGTTTTGATATGCGAGGCTGTGGTCCTCGACATGACGGCAATTCTATTGGAGGAGATGTTTACTGGGCACTGGCACTTCATCTTTATACTCCATTGCCATTTAGGCCAGGGCGTAACAGCTTTGGTGACCTCTTCAGATTGCATGGATTTATTAATGGTGGCAACTTATCCAATTTCACATTCAAATTTGGTACATATGCTTGATCTCACCCATTGTATTAATTCATACAATTTTATTGTAAATCATTCTTGTATTACAGACAACGATTTCAAGGAAAATTTAAAGATCTTCTCACAAAATGTGCGATGTGCCGCTGGCGGCGGTATCGCTATGAAGCTTGGTAATGTTGCACGAGTGGAATTAAATTTGATCATGCCATTATACTTTGTCCGGAGCGATTTACTTCAACAATTTCAATTCGGCATTGGTTTAGAATATTTGTAGATATACATCTAGTATATGGTGCCTTCTTCTACCATTGGAAATAGTAACTATAATTATGCAATAATTCACATATGAATTATTACAGGTAGCATGAAACAGGAGACACGAATCAAAATGTTGCCGACATGTGTCTGTATAGTATTTAAATAAAAAAAAAATCTTTAGATATTTGCCTCCTTTTTACACTTATTCAAATTACGCTCTAAATATATGACAATAAACAATACAGTTGTAATATATGAACGCAAGAAGAATCTACAATATACGTGACGAGCTCTCAAAGTAAGGGAATATGTATAAAACACTCGCTAATTAGCTTATAATACAATCAATACGTGACGCGTTTGCAAATATTACTTTGAGTATAGTTTATGATTGATATTTGACTCACTGTTCAGATACTGCGCGTTATATTTTATTAAAAAATGTTTTGCTGTTTGAAGTCAACTCATTTTATCCCAATCTAAATACTGTTATACCTTCTGTAGTTGAAAGAATTGACCTACCTCCACTTTCGACAGTCAATTGCAAGAAAAAGACGAAAGGAAGGAGTAAGAAGAAAGATGTCTAAATGCGTTCACACGCTATGACATCAGATCAAATCAGATTCTAAGAAATGGATGAGTCTGCAGGTTAATAGTGATGCGCTCATCATTCATGTGCTCTGAATAAATTTTTTGCATTCTGATAAACATGATTTTTATAAAATTTGAAACATATCCGCTGTTTCAAAGTGCATTTCCTAAATAGGTAATATGATTCATAATACAGATTATGTTATCAAAAAAAACCAGTCACGATAACCCCATATTCATGGAATCTTTGAATAAATTTCATCATTTTTATAGAAAGTAACATAAATAGAGAGAATGAAAAACGTTATAAAATTAAGAAAACAAAGCCATATTAAGATTATTTTTATTTCAAGTATAATTTATGACAGAATTTTCTACCATGTTCTCCAATTGCTTGATTCTTGTCGATGCGCAATAAATTAGTACAAAGGATTCTGCACTTCCAAAAGTTTCTATTATCGTGTCCGATAAAAATATGGGTTTCACTTTGTCTTAAATTTACTACAAAAATTACCACTGCATTAGTTCCCAATAAAATTATTAGTTTCTTATTAGAGAGTTTTGTGATATAATAAATATCGACAATTGTGCATGTTCTAGCGCTTTAGCATGCGCAGTAAAGTTTCGATCAAGTTCGACGTCGGGGAAGAACGCAAGCGCCATCTCACGTGTGATTATTTAGCTGATGAAAATGGCCGCTTGAAAGTAATCTACGCTACGAGTCTTAACTACAATGTGTTTTTCTACCATGGAATCCTTCGAAATTGCCTGGAATACTGAGCAGAATATTGTTGTCGAGAGTGCTAAATTTATTGGGAACTATTTTTTAAAGGAAAATTGTCAAGCAATTACGAGAAAACCATCGTCATACGGTGAAGTTGATCAGTTTAGTGATTGCAATTGTCACGCGTGTGAAGGTTGTCCTTGCTGTAAGTATGGATGGATGGACGGAAGTATGATTGCGTAGCAACTATCGTTCCGTTGAGTTGCGTTTTACAGAATGCAATAAATCCGATTTTTTAAAAATTCCATTGGATTAACAAATTATATTTTATACATGTAACCACCAATCTATGGAATCCATTCGAACATAACGTAATTTACGCGCGCTGCATTTCACTTTCAACATTTAAAATACTTCAGAATGCTACATTTTCTGTATACTAAGTTTTGTTCATTTTTATTAATTGTACTCCCCTGTGTCATCATGTAGAAGAAACTTAAACATATATTTTTTTGTTGCTAAAATGTTGGACTTTTTGGTTAATTAGAGAAATACGTTTTTAAATTGTGTAATGTATTATGCGTTTTATACATTGGCTCGTAAAAATTCTAAATGCATAGCAATGTCATTGTATTTCAATGATGATGCTGATTTGACGTACAATGAGGAATATATTGGTAAAAAATACTAATTTTAAGTTATGAAATTTGTATTTTGTTTTCTTCTTTGTATAAACGTTTATTACTTTTTAATAATTATACTAATAAAACATTTCTGGCCTTACATTTATTTCGTAACAATATTATATTATGTACTCCAATAAAATATTGAATTCATGGATTATATAAACTTTTTTCTTTGTTTTAGCACCATATACAAGAAGCATTGCACTTAGAAGAGGTGGTGGAGATATTCCAGTGTGCTGAGTCAGGATATGGAGATTGCTCCAAGTTATCCTGTATCTTTGAATTTGCCTACATTGCCATCTGCTGCAGTTCATTTGCAGAGTACTCTATCACAAATTTGGGAAATGTATTCCATACAAGGTTTCGATCCACAATCTAAGCCTTTGATAGAGAAAATGTATTCAACAGAACATCCTCTGAATGTGGATAATAGTCTGTCCAAAATGGAGAGTTCAAAGAGAGAAAATATCTGGCTGTTGTCACAGTTCAGTGCTTTGAAGAATGTTGGAGAACACCTCTCAAAAATGGGTAGTTCTTTTATAAACAACTCATTGTCAGTAACAGTTGTACCAAACAAAATTGTACCTCCTGAATTCTTTAAAACATTAACCGGAAATACAGAATACCCAGCACCAAACAAATTGTACAGTCATAGTATGCAGAAAAGTGATACACTAATGGTCGATGATAATATCTGCAATGTACCAATGACTATGAAAATATCTCATACGGATGACACATTTGAAAATAAGCTTCAAGAAATTATTATACCCATGGAGGATAGTAGTAAGATAACTTCGTGTACGTTGCGAAGCATAAAATCGCACGACGAAGACTTTCTGTCAAACCATAATGCATTAATGGCCAATTGCATTATAACTTCAGCAAATGAAAATTGTGCCTTACCATCTGGACAAACAATTTCGCAGAGTACAAAAAATACTGGAGACACCATAGCGAATAGTGTCAATAATTTTGAGGAAGATATGAAAGGTTCTTTATATAGAAAAAATCTATCTAATGGAAGAGACGCATCTGAAAATAAAGAATTTTACGTAAGGAAGTGCAAGACGACAGGGTTCGAGATTGCACATAAAATCTCAAAAATTTCAGAGGAAACGAGCACGAAAAGCACAGTTCCATGTAATCAGACTAGTATTTCAAATTTGCTTACAAACATGTGGCAGAAAGTTGTCAATGGTGTGACTGATAGATTTTATCTTCGCACAGAGTCCCCGGATTCTGAAATTCCAACTAAAAGACCATATTCTCCAAAACTTCGTGGAAAACCCAGCTTTGTCGCAAGTGGTAGAGGTAGAGGAAGGGCACGATCACAATTAAGACGTTCTGGTGTAAGTCAAACGAGACATCGGCAAGAACGGATACGACAAAGTCTTACAGCGGATATCCGCGACGATCTCGATGCGTTTGAAGAAGAGTACGATACACTGACAAATGATGAACTGTCGATTTCCCCAAATGTGGAGGAAGATTTCACAATAATTCCAAATGCAGAAGATACTTTCATTACCGAACCCCATCCGTATACTATGTGTTTTGCGTTAGCCGATCTCAAACCTAGAAAACGAAAGCAAAGAACATGTAAAATCGCCAATCCGGAATCAACAAAATTCTCTGCCAGAGTCAGATATGTACCTGAATATTCGATAGATGTCGCTATCTATGATGAAACACAAAAAGAAAAAGAGTGCGAACACGAAAGTAATGCATTCCGACCGAGATTGATGTCTGAAAGTTCCATAGACTCTGAAGATAGCTATTGTATTGTCTTTGAAACTGATCAAGATTCAGAATATGATACTGAATATGAATTCAAAGAAAGCAGTGACGAAGAAGACCACGATGAAGATGAAACATCAATTCAAAAGGTATACAAAACATCAGCAATCGTTTTATCAGATCTTTTAGTTTTACATATAGACCATACACTGAATATTTTATTGAAATGTATTGATCTCTTTTTTATTCTAGGTGAGATTTGACCTAAAACCAAAAGTTCATACGATGATAAAATGGGATTACGCATATCGAGCTGCCCGTCGAGGTCCCTGGGAGCAAATGGCACGAGACAGAGAACGATTTAAAGGCCGCATTAATTGCATAGCACGTGTCCTTGAGCCGATCTTAACAATCCAGCATAGAAATCATGTTTGGCAGGAGCGCTTTGCTGTCAAAGAATAATTTCCATGCCTTTCTAACATCCGTTTAAAATATGGATCATAAAAACAGCACACGACCAGTACACCAATTCTGAAGCAGTTACCGGAGGTACTATGCAACACTGTAAAAGGAAATATGTCTAATGAAAGTCTTCCAATTTCAAAATGTAACCCTCCTAATTTAGAATATATCGATTCATCTCATAATCACAAATGGTAGTTGACTAAAATCTATTCGAAATTATCGGAACGAAATATTCGCGTCGGATATGAAGAATAATGTTCTCGAAAATTCATAAACGTGTAGGGTGGCTAGGTGTGGTGTTCTCTACATAGTTGACATTATACAAGAGAAGGGCATTGATGTTGCGTGTAATTCTTTACATGTGATCAGCATTCATTTTTTTGTTTTTATTTTGTTAGTAGTATCGATTTGTGAATTAATTTATTTCTATGAATTGCAGAGTCCACTATAACAGTTGACAACTAATGAGGTACAAATGTAATTGTTCCCGTTTGTAATATTAATTTAGGGGATTAAATCATTACGTAAGGAACAAAATGGAGAGTACAATGCAAACGTACGGCATTATTGAAAATAAAAAGGTGCTAATGATGTTGCAATATTTTGTTGCTAGTTTCTATTTGTATTTCATTAATGCGATAATTATCAATTCCAAAGATACAATGCCATTCAATAATGTACCTATGAAGTTAGTCACTACATTAGAATTGAGTTTACCTGTTAGTCAAGCTGTTCTAGATTGTTTTCTTGTACTAAACTGTATATAATATTACATAGTTGTCAAACTACCACAAGATACGGAAGATGTTAATTATACATATTAACTTATTTCACATACCGTTTGCATATTTTAATGCTACCATCGGATTGAGTCTGAAAAAGAGAAACGCACGAGTAATTCTCGGGTGTCTATCTGGTCAGTGAATTTGTGATTCTGTTCGATTCTCGTTGGCTCGCATATAATAGATATTGCATGAGGCTACTTCGAAGTCTCGAAGATGATGCCTGCGTTTTTATAATACTGATAGGAAAAAATAAAAGATACATCTCGACTAGACCATAATTAGAAAATTCTATAAAGTTCGGTTAATTTGCCTTGTGCAAAGATGATTTTCTTCATGGCCGAATAACGTTGTTGTCTTTTGAAAATTGTGAAGCAGACAGACAGATGAAGACACGGAACAAAAAACACAAACATATTCTCTTTCCTGCAATGTATTTATATGTATATCAGTGTATGATAAATATAATTATAGTATATCGATAATGCAACTGTACATAATTCAAAGAAAAAATATATATATTGAATATTCCGGATTAAAAAATTGTGGCAACGAAAGAGTTTATGCGGAAGAGATAGATACGATTTATATTTAGGTAGATGTAGGTTTAGGTTATTGTTTAAGTTGTAATTATATATCGCATGATTGATGATGAAGATACGTCTAATTTTATGTCAAATAGCTTTTAGGTATAATGGATTTACAAGGAAGTAAGTAAATTGTGATCCAATGCAAATGCATTGCTATTCATCTGGACAGTGCTAGCGAGTTGAATCAGCGACAAGTTTCTGTTCTTCGATTTCCTTTAATTCTGCATAAATTCTTTTATCGTCATATTTATAGGTACAGTAATGTGTATTGTATTTAGCAGATTATTAATAAAAAAATATATATTCGGAAGCATAAATCACTTGTACGCTCTTGGTAAATTATTTCATCTGTTACTTTTGCAATTTATTATTATACATATACTTGCCTACAACAAAAATGTGTACTTAGCTTTCAATTTCCTACGTTTCCTCCATTAGATAACGTCAATCAGTTGCATGGTGGTTTTAATTACAACTGTAGCTTGTACGATTCTTTGGGTTACACAATCAAGTAAAATTTCCCATGGGCAGCCACCGATTCACAAAATAACCTATGCGAAATTATGTCAAGGGCAATACTTATGAACATAAGATAAAAGCGCAACGTACAAATTAATTTCTTTGTTACCTGCACGACGCTGCACGGAAGTCGTGAGTACCTGTGTGTCACGTAACCCAAAGGTATCCGCTTTATGGTAGAAAAATACGTGAGATTTTTCGTGAATTTTGAGCTCATTGACAATGACAGTTACGTGTTCACTGTCGAAAAACCCAGAGACAAACTAGTTTTTTGTTTCACGTATTAGTTACGATATTTATTATTTTTGTTGCCATAATATCTGTACACTTATATCCAGTACATTTCACACGATACAAGGTTCAATCTGCTCTTTACTCAAGGTACGCACCTTGAGTTGTGTTATTCGTAATAATTATTTTTTCCTGCGAAAAATGATATCCGCAAAGACAACATTGTCCTAATGACGACCTGCAGCGCGACCTATAAAACTATTCCAGTGCGTCGATGAGACAGCTACCCTGTCTAACAACTATAATTCTCAACGATTACGAAAACTGAAATAGCCGGTACACCATCACCGGACACTCATTAGTATAGAGAAAATGCGACTCGTTACTAAAGAGTGAAGGCGTGGAGTGAAAAATAAAGGCGCGGTTACGCCATTACATATATCTCAATGAAAAACATTAATTAATATCCGAATTACCTAGTAACTTATCCGTTTCTATTTCTTAAGAACATGATCATGTAATGCATATGTACTATGCATCTGGAGATCCTTACATCAGTCTTAGGTCTTTGACTATTTCAAATAATGATGACTAATTGTTGACTTCCCGTAAAAATGAATTACGCAATGCTTATATACATTAACTGTGACAAGACATGGAACTTATGAATATAGTCAATCTTAAACTTATCATTTTATACTAGAGAAATTATTATTTTCTTATTATTTAAAATTACTTGAACTTAATGCTTAACGGTATAATAGTTTCGTTATTATTTCATGAATTACAATCCGCATATGTAAAGTCAGAACACTGTTGAAATTTAAGTTTGTGTTTGTAAGCGTGTCTTGACTTTTGAATCACTCTGTATATAGGTATATTCGAAACGAATTCCTTACCGGACGGCTTTCTTCTCGATTGGAAAATTCTAACAGCGACTGAAAATGAGAGTGAGGCCCAATGAACAAGTTAACAGGAAGAGGATGGGCATGGCTCTAATCGAATGAGTTACAGAAGTGGTAGGAATGTCGCAACGCATACTTGCAATTGGAATGTCATGATTCTACACAGAGAAGGTTTATTGACACATCGTAAAAAGATGATAAATGCGTAAGTATACTATCGCGTGAAAAATTCTAATTATATCAACACTTTCTTTAATCATAAATGAAAAGCGAGTGAAAGAAAAATATTGAATGAGTTATTAGAACTTTTCTTTTTTAATACAAAATCTGATATCATGGGTGCTTGTAAAGATAGTATTAATAGTAGAAGCGAGTATATAGATATATAGTGTTAGTATCAAATTCTTGGAAATTCATTAATATTACATAGTGGGTGTTTGTTTTTATATGGACTGCTCCACAAAAGTGCGCTATAGTTTTCGCTATGTGAATCATAAATTTCTTAATGTCAACTGTAGTATGAATCGTCGATGCGCGCATGCGCAACTGGAACTTTGAAGTCTCCTCTTGCAAAATTTCACTGCCACTTTCTCGACTAATGTCCGCTGTACCTGGTTCTTCATATAATGGAGTGAATTTCAGCCTGATTACATCCTCTTCTTAGAAGATCTTGATGTAAATACACAGTAGCAGCTGTTGGTAACTGTTTGCAGTTCTTAAATAAATTCTGTGTACATCCGTCAAGCGACAAGCTGTATCTCTTTTTTTTTCTTAATCGCTAAATTAAATAGCTTCTCATTAAATTTAACGTTCTGTGTACCTTTTCTGATTTATCTATTTTAAAAGACGTACATCTCGATGTAATAGTTCCTACGTTCTAGTAAGAACTTCGTAACGTCCCCGTGACCAGTGAATGGCAGTTAAGTACTTTTCTTCTAGTTTCACCTCGCAAGTCCTGCAAAATGATAAAACCAAAAAGAGAGCTTGCCAACGTTCGAAAGAAAGAATTGCTCTAAAAAAGAGAGAACTTTTACGTTCTCACGGGATCATTGGGTTAGATCTGCTTTCACCTTTTCATGTTGGGCTTGATCAGGTCACAAAGGATTCCGAGGGTATAAAAATACGAACAATAGATAATGATGTAGATTAATCGATTAATAACAACAATAATTATATTGTCCTGTTACCATTATTATTTGGTATCAATTTATTTTTACGAAACAAGCTGACAGAAACCGGTCGGCCTACTTCGCAAATTCGTGACAAATGCAGAACCTGTATGTCTTCAACATTCACGTGGCCATTACTTGAGTCCAGCATGAATCATAGAGGAGGAGATCGTGAGCGTCTATCGATATATATGTATACGAGGAATATAAATGTACATATTACAGTTTCATTTTCAACAGGTAAATCACGTCTATTCAACGTCCCGCATCATAGAATACTTACTGATTTTGTTAGATGTGTCACCATCGTTACTATGCCAGTCATTCTAAAATAATTGTACAGAATTTCGTAAACAATCTGTATCTCCGGTTGCTAAATTTGTATTAGAATCAGTCGAAGGGTATACAACCTCGCCGATATATCGAATACGGATCAGTAAACACATTAGAAATCTTTACTATCACTGTGGCGGAAGGTCACGCTGGTATAGATCATAGACTTCATTTTTTATTAAAAAATGAGAATCGCATGGTAATTGGATGTTCATTCTACTTTCTCATTAGCAACAGAACCGGATTCACTCTTCCACGGACTCTTCTTAAGGATGAAACGATCTGATCCGCGAGAGAGAATGTCTGTCGTTTGTTTTTTAATTTTTTATTTTAATCTGACAATCCCTGAATTTATTCCGACCGCGACATTATTCTTAGCTCAAGGAGATACTCGATTTTTTTTTAACGGAAACAACTTACATCGAATTTACCTTTGATTTTTTATATTTGACTTTTAAAATAATTTACAAGACATTTTGTATAATTAATAAATTGATAAAATTTATACCAGCAGGAATTTGAATGCGATTCACTGTATTTAGTATCTGTCTACATCTCATATTAAAGCTCATAGAGAAATTAAGAAACTCGCTCAAAATTAAATTTGACAAGTCATCAAGTGCTTTAGAGATCGATATGATTGGATGTATAGTTTATAATGTAGAATACAAAAACTGCCTACTTTTACGAATGGGCGTTTCTGGTGGAAATTCGAGAGGAGACCTTTACGATATAATGACTGTTTAGCATTTATCAAGAAAGCTGCCAGACATTCAGGCGTATGTTAAGATGTGCATGTTGCTTAATCGAATTCGAATGAATCATACCATACAGTATATCAATATAAACTAGTTAGTTAAGAAATCAATCCTGATATTACACAGGAGTATAAGAATAAGATAAAAATCCATGTTTTTCTAGATTTTCGGAAATTATAGATTTCACCTGTATCTTATATAAATGATGTCACTGTGTAACTTTCGCCGTCCTTTCTTTTTCACCTCCATTACATAGAGACTAAATTAATTTTCATGTCACTATAAGTATTCTGCGAAAATCCTACGTCGGCGTGACTCTACGAAATTATATTATCAATCCAATTGCAAAATTCATCCGCAATAGATTAAACTGTAAATAAAGTAATTAAGAAAAACGTGTCACTATAATAAGGTTAGCCATCTGGTTATTACATATTATACTAACTCCTAATAGGTCAACATTAAATGAATCAACTTTAATCAAAACTTCATTGTTGATGCTGAAGGGATTTTTATGTACGACTGTACTTGCACTTATAGCCGGAAAATAAGGTTACGCAAAATTCAAGCAGAGCAGCTCATAACATTGTTCCTTATTATTATCGTCGGTAACCAGAAGTAAATGTAGTACAAAAGTTATTAGAGTTGGATGGTAACATTGACATCCTAAAATGTACTTCTGTATAAATACTAACCATCCGTGGTTACTATGGATACGGACACGAGAGCCTTTAAAAGGAATACAAGAAAGTGTATTGCTGGATTAACGAGTATAAGTTAGAAGTAAAAGGCATTAACCCTCCATCATGAACGTGAGTGCAGAGTGTAACTCTAGGGCGAAAGTAACTTCTGAATGTTGTTACTCAGGCGAATAGAACTTTTTATTTAATTTCCTGTTCATCGCATGTTTATGAGGTGATTTTCAACGGTTCATAAGGCCCGTAAAAACGCTTACACGAACAAATCTATAATCAAAGTATTAATTATTATCATAATAAACTTAACATAAAGAAGTCTTATTAGACTCAAACTTTTCAACTTGTATAGTTTTGTAATCGATATAATGTGTAGTCGATTCGCGACATCGACCTTGATTTTGACAGATGGAATATAAAGAATTTTCTAGATACCACACGCTGTCTAGTAACTAAATTAATATATTTGTTAATTTGTAGATTTCTGATAATAGACCAATTTTTTCGCCGTCCAGCACCATAGGTTTTTATTTTACCTTATTTTCCAAAAACGAAAAATAAAGAAGCTTCTCTTTTCAAAATAAACTAAATACAACGACTTTTCGTTCCTACCCTTAACTAAACGCACAAAAAAACTACCTAGATCTCCGACAAGATCCAGTCATGGATCCTGGACAAAAACTCCAACAATATTATTCTTTTAAGGATATTACGTTAATGTTAAGTACTGTACATTTACTCATTCTTATCGGTTAACCTCATAAAAATGTTATGTCGCGGACGGACTATACTACTAGTATTATTGTATCTATTGCTTATTGTAAAGTTACCTTTTTTTTTATAAACACAATATAGGAGGTAATACGTGACGCTTGTACGACTGTATATACCTGGCCACTAGCTTGGAGATTCTTTGGAGATCGGCGTTTCGAGAGGCGAGGTCTGGTTGGGTTGGGTTAGGTTGGCTACAGTAGGAAGGCAGGGAAGCCTGTCCGGAGCTCGAGTATAAAATGTCGCCACGGGTATCGCTCCCAACCAGTCTTAATCGGTGAACGGAGGTTCTTTTGAATTTTTTTCGGCTCGCTTCGCAGTCCTGTTCTTCTTTCACAGAAAGCAGAAACCATGAAGCTCGTCGCAATTATTGTTCTGATCGCTGCGGTTGTCTACGCCGCTGACGAGAAGAAAGAGGAAGAGCGACCTAAAACCTTCAAGAGGCTCATCCCTGCGGACGTTCTTAGAGGTTTGTTCTGCTTTCTATATCGCAATGATATTACAGGCGTTTTACTGAAGAATTAATTTTGATAAAAATTATAGCGACTTATAACCCAGTTTGTTATTTCCGATTTGGGTCTTTGACATTGTTATTGTTAATTATTAGCAGAATGGCTAGTATTCCGTTAATAATTATATCTGGAGATCTCGTAGATATCAAAACTAGGAAACGGGAGTGTCGATCCTGTCACGATCGCGAGAAAGTTCACCGGTATGACTACCGCTTCTCATCCTTGTTGCTAATACGTGCAATGCCTAAGTGAATGTAGCTTGACTTGTACAGTTGTATCTGCAATTTAAATTAGGAGATGGTGTACTCGGATATAGTTTTTGCAACTCTCGATTAAGTCAAACAAGAGTTTTGTATATTTAATGCACTTTCACGTAATTTCTTTATCGTTATATATATTTAATCAATATTACGCTACGTGCCACCATGTATAAATTATACGATTTATTAACAATGGATATAACAATTAATAAGAGTGCAGCTTTTATTGTATTTCTACGTGACTAGTAATACGTGCTCTAGTGCGTTTATGATAGAATTTAAATTTAAATAGTTGTACATTTAATGGATTGACCTTCTTCAGAGAATCCTTGTAATTCTAGCTCAAGCGTCAGTCTCCGATCAGTTTCTGATCGCTCTTTTAATTGCATTAGACTAGTTGTTTTGTAATTCTTGTACCAGACCTAGATTCTCGCGAAAAGGCGAACGAGACTGCCTGAAAAGATCTGATTAGATAATTTTAATTAAAGGTAGGCGTAGACGTTTAAATACTTTTAACTTAATTCCAAGAAGGAAGTCCTCTTCAAGAATAATGCATAACCGTTAAGTGAACTTTACTTGCCTCAACTTTCGTTCTATGTATTCATACCCAAAGTCCGAACCTACAGTTTTTCAGTAAATTAAAATTCAGATATTCAAATCTGTAATTGGGAAGTATGGCGAAGAAAACTTTAGCGAGTTTGTCCTACTAAGTTGGTATTTCTTAAACGTATTTCTCATTATTCAATGTCAAGAACGCGTTACATATAGGTCATGTTTATCGCGTTATAGAATTTCAATGATTCTGTAATTCTCAGCAAGATGTCATCTCATTAGTCATTCCAGAACTGTCCGCAGTACGTAGTCATCAATGTGTTCACAAATAGTTCGTGACCTGTCGTTAGCATTAGACTCTGTCAAAAAATTCAACGATAATCGCCATCGTATAATTGTATAAATTCGATTAAATACATCATTTATCACTGATAAATTATTTTAGAAAATTATAAGCATATCCTAGTTCCGAATATTCATACTATAGGATACTGGCATTAATATTCGAAGAAAATTCCCACCTGCAGATCTTTATTTAAACGTATCACGACGAAGGCGCTATATACATATAGTTTGTGGCGAGACATATGATTCCGATGCAGGGTTTACTCGTTACACAAGCCTTCACTGTGTGGCAGTGAAAGTATTTCTCCTTGAGATTTCTAGTGCAACTGCATCGAATTACGCAGCCTATCGATGAATCTACATACAATTGAACTGTCTGTGTAAGAATCATTACTGTTAAAACTACAGCAGCCTTTCATTAAGTGAACGACTATAGGCTTATACGGGATGTTAATTTCATGAAACGCTGACTTATCGGTCCTCTTTACACCTAACTATACATATACTGGAAGCGTTGACTTGTCGAGTATCGACTTAACGGGAGGCTACTGTATTACAAAATGCATTTATCCACAACTGATATAATAGAAATTCGATAGGTATGTTGCATAAAGTATATACGACAATAGATATCCTCTAAAGTAGTGATGACATAATACTTTTGATTGAGATTTTAATTAACGACCGGCAAACTTTGTCAAGTACCAGCCATGTGAGGTTTAAATCTTCATGTACTAAGCCCAATAAGAAAAACATAATTATATATTTTCTTTTATGCAGATTTCCCAGGAATGTGCTTTGCCTCTACAAAATGCGCCACCTTCGAGCCTGCCAAGTCTTGGGACCTCTCGCCATTCTGCGGCCGCTCGACCTGCGTTCTCGGTGACGACAATTCCGGTCGCCTCTTTGAACTGGTCGAGGATTGCGGACCTCTGCCAAAGGCTAACCCCAAGTGCAAGCTCTCTGAAAAGACCAACAAGACCGCCAGCTTCCCCGATTGCTGTCCAATCTTCGAGTGCGAGGAAGGCGCTAAGTTGGAATATCCTGAGATTCCAACTTTGGCTACACCCATCGAAGGAGAGCCTGAAAAGGCTGAGGCTCCCACTACTCCAAAAGCTTAAAACTCTTTTACTTTAACCTTCGACCTCGTACGGTATGGCCTCGCTGCGATGTGGCTTCCTAGTTTCTTCTAGAACATCATCAAAATCATAACAAAGGAAATACAACATTCAAGCAACACTGTTTTCAAGAGGCCTTCGATCGTGGTAATTTAAATTTGATAGAGGATAAGATTCCGTTATCAATGTTGATGGAGACCTATAAAATTACAGTGAAGTGAGACAATAACAGAATAAGAAGAAGACAGAGACGTGCTAACACGACAAGCGCGAAGAGAGGGAAAAGGAAAGAAGTAGAAGATGATAAAAAAGTGGTCCTGATAGATAGACTAGTTTGGCGCTTGTATTGTCAGGGATTATAATTGATGGGTATACGTCATGAGGACGAGGTCGTACTGTATTTCCATTCACCGTTTATGCGATTCGATACTGTACATGCTCCAGATTTCAATTGGTATACTATATTTATATAAGTTCAGAAGTCGCTCTTACTTTCTTGTAGCGCATATCTTTTATTGATTAATTCATTCATATACTCTACTGGAACCTCGAGATTCGATGCGTATAAAAAATATTATGTAATATCTTTATAATTTTTTGATAATTTTTTTAAAACCATTTTTGCAGTCGTAAATAAGATCAGAAAGTATTTTTTTATATCTTTTACTAGTCGTTGGGTGAAAATAGGATTTTTCTTGTGTATCGTCTCTTACTTTTGCTATTTTTTATTGTGAATGATTATACGTATTTTTGAAATATCGAAGGTAATACAAAATCGTTTGAGTTCGAGAACATATTCCTGCGGAGGACATTGCCGCGTGTGTACTGTAAACGTGTGTGATTGTAACTAAATGTGATTAAATTAATACTTATTTAATGTACAGAATTTTTCATCTCCTTATTCGATTCGACTCCCTTCCTCCATTTTTCCTTCTTATTTTCGCAAGAAGCAGAATACCACGAAGACTGCTTCTTTTCTGGAATTTCCAATCTCGATACGATGCCACCAGTACAATCTTGTTTCGCTCTACGGAACAATACTTTTACTGTTTTTTCTGGGGAAATCCGTGTACCAGAAAACAATAACAGATTTTATTCACATCTGGTTTATACATAATAACTGTTGAAAACATCAAAGAACACATATTTCAAGAAAGACGAAATTTACCAGTACAGTTTAAGAAGTCCGTACACTGTTTTTAGCATATACAGTAAGCACTATAGTGGAAAAAACTTTAATTACGGAAAATAATGATAATAAATGCTTTTACGACATTTCTGCTGTAATTTTTACGATGAGTCAATACATTAAGCGACATAAGAAGACAGTTTATGTATAGTGACAAGAGTTAATTCAGCAATGTTCTAAGTGGAAAAGTACGCATAGTATACTCTTGGAATAATTATATAGTGAATACAAGGTCCTTGGCACGACATTGTCCATATCATAAACATATTAAATTAATAAAAAAATATTACTCCAAGCATGAAAGTGTAAATCGTTCATACCAATATCGAGCTGCAAAAAGAAGTCAGGGCCATGGTCGCGCGCCAATGCTCTCAGGAAAGCCTGTAAATTGCACAATAAACCACTCGATTCATCTAATAATGTTTCCCTTTCCAATGAAATGAAAAATTTCTTAATGCTCATTCGCCTGTGATACCGGATCGCACGCGGAAATATGCAATTCGTTCTGTCTGACTGATTTCACACATTATCACAGGATGACAATTATACTGGGGTTAATATTGTTAACGCAACATGTCCTACTGTTGAAATTTACGCATGAAGTACATGCTAATGTTCAATCGGCATGCACCGAGAAGAAAATTATATTCGTATTATAGACAGGCAGTATATACAATATTAACGTATTACGAAAATTCCTATTGTATCTTATAACAGTGACATCGTAACAGTCAATGTTAATAAACATGCATTAAATATGTATTAAAGATGAATGATAACTTTAAAATTTATTATTGCTTTTCAATTTGCAACGCCTAAGAGTAACAAACTCGTTGAGAGATAAGCCGATGCAGATGCAAATTTTCAGCCTTGAGAATAAATTGTTCTATCACTTTACGTGGAATGCTTTATGTTTTGCATCCGTGACTATAGAAATGCCAAAGGAATATATCGAAGGAGAGACTGGAAGATATTTAATCAATAAAATCACTAACTTCAGTGCTCGCAATCCGCGACGAAATATCTGGACGTCCAGCAAAAAATTATTTCCGTCATGCGAAGGCCAACTGAAAAAAGAAAGGAACTATTTAAAATTCTGTGAACGAGTAATTTTTAAAGAAGGATCTTTGCTTTTTAAATGTCGATTACGCTTAGCTTCATATTGTCAAGTGCAAAATTGCACAATTATCCCTTGTTATATACATATAGAGGTAAGAGATGTCGCTTAAGAAAATACTAAGTATTCCATTTCTATAAGGTTTCCAAGCCTGGTGCGAAATTTCGTGTTAATCGACAAAGCAATGCTTTTTAGTTATTTATCGTGAGGTCTTTGCTTCCTGGAGTGATGACCATCGGAATAATTTTTTTGTTTTTTTCATTATCTAAAAAGAATTGGTAACGCCGTTCAAATTTATTCTTCTTTTTTCTCTAGGTCCAACAACACGGTAAAGAAAATTATTTCCTACCAAAGATCTTTGCTCACGTTAGTCACGCTCTTGGTTTTTCCATAATAATTATCCTTCACAGTAGACTTCTCCGAATTGAATGAAATTCATTGTAATGACACGATGGTCATATTAAAATGTATATAAACGGTCGTATTGAATATGCATAATAGGTATGTGATCATTTTTTTCCAGAGACAATAATCGATTACCCATATTGTTAGAAGAGAATTTATATAATTTTTAATATTATATTTTACGAATTATTTTATGTTTAGATCTTTAGCAGAATTAAAAATTAATACACGCGATTTACTCGTCGGTTATTTACTGCAAAATACAGCAGGAGATACTTTCTCGTGAAAGTGTTTTACATCGATATAGTCATTCTGCTCGAGAATATTCTAGATGGTGAGAATGAGGGCATACAGTGAGTGGGAGTCATCCTACAGTCTAGACTGTAATATACAGGTATTGCACGTATATATTATGTAGGCGGGAACGTATACACTTCTATAGAATTGTGAGCATATGGTAGTAAGAGAAGGGACTGAATCAGAAGCAGATAGACAGAGAGAGAAAGGAGGAGTATATGGCAAGTGAAAACGTCTTGTATGTCTCACTGAGAAGTTAAGGAATATTCCATAACGATTGGTAAAGTATTTTTAAAGATCGAAATATTATATTGGCTTGACCTTCCTTTAGTGTCTTTTTTACGATCCTTGATTAGAAGCTCCAAGTCGTCTCTGACTTTAATCATCACGAGCATACCTGGAGTAATAATTTAATAACAGTTTCTAGCTGTAAAATTCTTGCTTTTACATTTGGATTATAAAGTTTCTCTTATGGTAGTGCTAGATCAGTTCGTTAAGTGTAATGATTATGAGAACAATTTGAATGTTACATGATAATTGATTTTGCTAAATGATAGAACAATCGTATTTAGAGAATTATAAAAAAAAAGAAGTCAGTTTTACAGGTTATCTAACCAGCCATCGTTAAGCGTTATTTCTCTTTTCTTTACTGACCACACCTCTTTGTTACCCATAATACTAACAATGTAATGATTCATTATTTGGCCACACCAAGCTGCCTGACCGTTTGAGTTATGATGAACGTTCAACCGGAACTTTATTCCAGTTTTAACTGTTTTAGCTCCTTCCGCTTTTTTAAACGAGTCTATGGATAGAGGTTTACCAATAATGTATACGTTAGTGTTGGATGAAAATTGCTTTACTAGAATTGCAGTTTTGATAAATTGAGTAGAAATCAAAATAGAACTTAGAAAATTAAGAACGGCGTAACCATTGTTTTAAGTACATATATGTAAATCTTTGTGTATTCTAAATGTAATATTCGTAATTAGGACTTCTGCCAAATAGCTGGATGTACTTGATAATTGAGCTTACCTTGTGCTACTTTTAATCATCGAAAAGTTGATGAATTTGTGAATATATTTAATTTGGATTTTATCGATGTAGTTTCATTAACTAAATTTATTCAATACAAGAAACTTTTATTCGGATATTAAAATTAGTTGCAACATATATTTTTATAATCGTTAATATCGCCTGCCTGTTAGCGAGACAGAGGTCAGGCTAATAATAAACTAAACAAAAATAGGACTACCCGCCAGATACCGAACAGATATTAAAGAGAGGACAGGTCTCTGAAGTTCATAGAAATGGCGAGCCACGATCTTGAAGAAAAAGTGATCGCTTTATATCGGGAAAACAAGTGGAAAGAAATAATAAATTTAAGAAATTTTAAGAACACGTTTGAAAAGTATAGATTATTGTGGGTTTGGCCAAGTTTGGATGATTTACAGTGGATAAAAGATATAATTGATAGTTTACAATTACATGGAATTATAAGCATTGGTTGTGGCAGTGGACTATTAGAATGGTTAATTCAAAAACATTCTGGTATGTATACGATTCAAATAAAAAATTAATAGTAAATTATTAAATTGATGGTACTACCAAAGTATATGTAGACAGATTTAAATTTTCTATGCACTTCATGCATCAAATATTTGAGTACTTAATTATTTATTGCGTATGAAAGATACTGATGTCGTTGGAATAGAAGTGGATCGTGCTTGGTGGACCTGCGGTTATTCGCCGCCACTGTTCTTAAAGAAGGTCATCTTCATCGATGAGGATAACAATAATGTGGAAATACCAAAAAGCCATGCACTCTTATTTTGCTACTTCAACAATGCGCCTGCATTTTTTAACTATATCACGAATTACAGCGGAAATACAGTTCTTGTGATTGGACCTGGCGAGGGACGTGGTTCTCATACTGATCCTACGCCATTTGATAAAAAGTTTTCCGATCTCGGTTGGCAATTGTACAAATTTCATGAAATTGGAAACACGAAGGATTATATAGCCGTTTACACCAGATAACGCTAATTACTTTGTTATATTTAATTTACATACTGTATAAAATTTAGCTAAAAAATGTGGAAGCCAAAGATACAAATTATCTGTAAAAGTGAACATTATAAAATGTATATAGATCGTAAATAATATATGTACACAATAAAATATAATTTTTTGGAACGATTTCGAAGGATCTCCCAGTGCGCATGTCAATAAATGCACACATATCCGTGGAAGGTATGTTTTACCGGAATTTATGACTATATTAATTTTCATATCTATATGTATCATTAATTGTAATGTCAAGGTACTGATACCGAATTAATTGTCATATGAGAGTCTGATTTCTCCGATGTTTTCGATGTATTCTGTTCATGTTTGGCCATGTGGGTATATAAATTTTCCTTCTTAACTGATCTGTACGCACAATATTGGCAGGAAAACATTAATCCATGGTCCAAACCTGCAACGATAATATATAGATAGTACAGTACAAAGTAGTATAATAAAAAAGGGTATGTTTTAATGAAAATAAAATAAAATTATTGTAGCAAAATGAAAATTGATGTGAATATGATCAGACCTACCTGGATGTTTATTCTTAAGATGAACTTTATACGTAGAAGATTGTATACAGGCATAACTGCAATGCGGGCAGCTATAAGGTTTTAATCCTAAGTGTCGTAATTTATGCCTTCTTAAGGAATTATGGTCACCCGTTGAGTAACTACATTGCTCGCATGAAAATGGTTTTTCTCCTAATAAGATTGTAAACATACGTAATATTTACCTTTGCCTTTCTTTTAAAACTAATTATCTGAATATACATCATACACACCTGTATGTCGTCTAAGATGTAATTTTAGTGCACTTCTAGTGGATGCTGAGTAAGTGCAGAAATTACACATGAATGGTTTACAATCTTTGTGCACTGCGTCTTTATGCAATTTTAGTAATCTTGTATTTGTGAAGACCCTTCTGCATTTTTCGCACTCTAACGGTTCCTTGTTTTTAGCTCTGTGCAGGGCGCGATGATTTCGCAATTGTTTTGTCGTTTTAAAACCTACATACGAAATAATATATTTGTTCATAAATAAATCATGTAACCAAATTCGATACATATGTAGTATCAACAAATGAATACCTTTCCCACAATTATCACACAGGTAAGGCCTATCATCTCCATGAATACCACGATGTTGGTTCATTAGATTGCTTAAACTAATTTTCAAAAATCATTTAAGATTGTATCACAATAAAATCGTTCAGCATTATAAAATAATACCTAGGTGTTTTATAACTGCACAAATCACAAGCGTGTAGTTCCATGTCGATAATATGTGACCTCCATAAGTGGCCAGCCACGTTATTCCAATTATTAGATTTAAATTCTAAGCACTCGGGACATTGGTAAGTCATATTGCTCTTATCGGTCGTTATTACCGCATGGCATTTCTGATGATAAACAATATTTTCTTGAGCAAGCATACGCACGCCACAATCTTGTATGGCGCATCTGTACAAGTATATATACAGTAATTAGATATAGTGAAAATATATACAATAAAACAATTAATAGCAATATATACATACTTGTAGCCAAGTTGTTTCAATTCCGCTGAATTTTGTTTATTCGAATTAGTCTTAGATCCTTTGGGTCTGCCTTTTTTCTTCGGTTCTACTGCCTTAATGTTTCCTTGAGTATTTTCTAAATCGACTTCATTTTCTGATATATGAGTAAACGTTGTGTCTTCAATATGCAAAGAACGATCTATCATAGTGTTCTCTTGCACAGATTGAGATTTTTCTTGGATTTGGGATTCATTTTTAAAGTCCACATATTCCACGTTTCTTATGTCTTGCTTTAATTCATGTAAAGCTATGGTTTTGGATCGATCTTGCCCTTGTGATTCTCCATCCTTTACATGTATTCCTTCCTCGTACGCTTTATCTGATATCGTTCTGACATCGCTCAGAATCGGTATAGATTGTAACCTGTCCACTTGAATATTATCCGCTAATACAATTTGCATGTTATTTATATTCTGCAGATATTGCACTTCATCATTATTAACTAATAAATTATTTTCTAACGTGGGCACGGTTGTGTTAGCATTATCGATGGGCAAATCGGGTTGTGGAATATTATCAAAACATCGATAAATTTCTAAATTAGAACTGGATATTTGCCTGTGCAGAATGCTCTCGTTTTGTGCTTTTCTTATTGGAACAGTTACTTCGGGCGCTGATTTTCTATTATCATTTTCATTAATGGATTTTTCTCGGTAGCACAATTTCTCTATCATTACTTGAGCCTCAGTTTCTTGTACCTATAATATGATAAAATAAAAAAAAGGGAGTTTGTTAAATTCTAATATTAATTAACAATCCGTATTTTATGATTCTTATACATACTTGATGATCATGCACAATATGCGAGAGTAAGGACGTCCGAGCATGAAAGGTATTTGTGCAACCAGGACATTTCAGTACCAATTGTTCATGTTGCTCAACAATGTTCGAATGATCCTTTTCCATATGTTCCATAACAAGTTTATCGTTTAAGCTTATGAATGGACACTTTTTACACTTGTAGCATTGAAGATTATCGTTGCACTTTTCAATTAGCTGTAATAAATATAGTATTGAAAGTAATTTGTTCATATAAACTATTATTAAGATCAGATTTTTCATTTTTTTTTATGTTTTGAATCACTTAGTAATTTTGAGTGCGTGCATTAATTTTTAAATTGTAAACGGGTTGAAGCATTCATACCCATACATTTTGTCATGCTTTTTTAAAAATATATACAAACATTAATATTAAAAAATTGTAGAATAAAAATTAAACATACCTGATTACATGGCAGCAAATTATTCGTGCATTTAATCCCATCGTATTCTCGATTATCTTTCGTGTAATTTACAGTTTCGTTTAGATTATATTCCTTGCTTTGAGTTTGCATATCAATCAGCTTCAACACAGAATCAATCTGGCTGCTACTAATGGCTGGAAATTCTTCGGTTTTCAAAATAAGTTCGTTTTTGGATTCGTAGATATTTCTCGTCGCGTCGGTATTTATAATTTTCAACTCGTCGCTATAAATTTCGTTCGATTTGGCTTGGGACGTGTGATCCGATACTTTCCCTTCATGTTTCACGCATTGAATATTTATCGGTAATATTTTATTAAAACTCTGGCAGAATATTTGTTTCGACCTCGGATCATTGCCTTTTACCGCGGGCGACAGTAACTGTTGCATTATAACAACTGGTTTTTGCGATTTTGGCTTCACTAAATTTGTCTGTTTAAACGTTTGATTGGAATTCAGATTTTCTACTAATTTTGTGCTATTGGCTTTTTGCAATTCCTTATTAACATTAGTATTATTCATCGCGGAGTTTTGAATAGGCAATAGCGTAGTAGGATTTACGTCACAACTCAAAGTTCCCAAATTGTTGATCATAGGAACGTCGTTAGAATGTTTTACAGTAATATCCGTCTCCATTGGTATATCGTTGGAATTAATTAAATTTATTCTATCAGAGATATTGCATTGGCGTTGAATAACATTATGAACGCTACGTGTATTCTTTTTAACCATGGAAAATTCTTGCAGACAGTCCTTTGATTTGCTTATTACTTTAGCATCCATATCATTACTGATAATGGTATTGGATGTATCCAGATTTTGATTTTGAACTATTACAAATCGTATTCTGTCATCTTTGGTTGCGAGTTTTACACGTTTTGCACCATCGCCATTGCTAACTGAGTCGAAAGACCTCGTAGTAAATCTTTCATTAGTACAATATTGATCCAAATTTGAAACTAATTTATTGCTACTGCTATTATTACTAGTGATTTGATTCTCTCTTGGAGTAATAGCGATAAAACTGGGCTCTGTCTTAATAATTATACCCTGATTCAAATCGAAATTTTGGATATTCTTTGGTGAATTCGTTTTTGGTGCAATTGCTACAGGGCGCATTAGTGTCAAAGTTCTTCGGCGTTTTTGGCCAGCGTTTTGCCTTCCAGGGATTTCTTCACATTTTACGGTTTCGGAAATTAATTCCTCTTGGCTGTCTCCCATGATAATTGGTATTCCGATCGATTATCTGTAAAATAAATTAAACGTATCATATTATAATATTTTTAATATACATTAGTATATTTCATATTTTTAAGTATTCGACTATCTAATATATACGAAGGACCGATGTGATAACATTACGAACATATGAGATAACCTGAACGATATATAGCAATTTCAGATAATCTTTGTGTCTGATATGAATTTGTATTTGAGATATTTGTTTATGTTGGTTCTATTATACGATTTTGATTTTCCCGCGTTTATTGTGAGAATGACGTAACGTAATGCTACAAGTACAGTTTAATATTTGTCGTTTTATTCCAACAATAAAGGCTCTCGGTATTTGGTACGATATAAAAATTGACAACAATACAATCGTTAAGCGTATGAAATGTGTTAACGCTGCAGTGAATGCATTATTGAAGGAAAATAATAAACATAGTAAATGGAGCATCGCCATTGAAGCAAAATTACCTTTTTCGGCCCGTAAAGAGGCTACAGTACCGAAGTAATTTATATGAGAAAAATTCAATTGTCTCAATGAGAATATAATAAGAAAATCCATAAGGAATTCTATAGACTTACCCCAATTTATGTACAGTTGCAATTCGCATAGGCGTCACGAAATATCAAAGTAAGTCGAATATATTATACACGTCCCAAACGCCATGTTGAAATTCTAGAGGCCTGGCATAAGGCACATCCAGAGAACTATTGTGCTCTATGGCGGCCTAATCGAATTATCACGCTTTAAGAACATGATACTGATGATGAATTCTTATTCGTAGAATAAAAATAAATACAACCAGAAGTTGTTATCTGGTAAAAATTTTCAAATGAAAAGTTTTTATGTAACAAGTTCATCCGGAAAGGAAATGATCAATTATTGTACAACTTTATGTAGCAGTATGTCCATTGCAGCACACTATTTTTTTTTAATTATAAAACCTATACTTTTTTCAAATTCGCAATACTTTTATTTCTCATAGGTGGGTTTATCGCTGAGATAATAGAAAAATTTATTTTTCAATGCAATTTGTTTCATATTTTTCCTAGAAATTACAGATTTCTCAAATTATAGTCTTTGTAATAAGAGTATATTATGATAAAATAATTAACAGTACAAATAATTTATGAATACAACTAATCTTATTTCTATGTAAGACATATGAGTTATTCATTATTAATATTCGTGTTGATAAAACAATACATATGCAACCCGACCATAAATAACACTAACGTTCGTTATTATTTGTAACTTTTCTGGGCATGCTGCAAGCTCAATTTGTATAAAAATATTACCTTCATTATTCCTTAGTCAACAATGTTTTTAAATAGAAATATCTTGCATAGAAAAATGTATATCATCCGATGAAACGTTTAATAGAATTCGCTGAGTGATATCTGCTCTAGAGTGCTCACATATCAGTAATCTATGGGCACCAAGTCTTCCACAAATCCCCAGCGATTCTGTTATAGTGGGTGCTTTAACCCCTGATACAAAAATAAAAAATTTACTTATTACACACGTTTATGAAAAAGTTATTATCATTAACTTATCTTTCTATTGTCATGTATAAATAATGCAATGCTAACCATCAAACGAGCATAATGCTTCAAACTGCTTAAAAACATTTTTAAATATGGCTTCCTCGATCCCTGTTCTTGCTACTTCAGCACTAACAGCTTGTAAAAATGTTCTTTCCATTTCCGAACAGTGTCTAATAGCCTGAACCTTAGCACTAGCGATCATTTCAGTCAAGGCTTGATTAACATCTTGCATGGATACAGTACCGGCCTCATGAGATTCAGCAATTTCTGTCGCACGTCGACAAATATCTAAAGCTCGTCGAGCATCTCCGGACACCGCTGCTACTTTTCTGTGAAAACCAAAATCAAATATTACGAGACATTTTCCGCTACGATTGCTTTCAATCAACTGTGTTTATTACTCCTCCTTTTATTTACCTTGCTACTAATTGTATAGCTTCGCTTCTGAAGGCATTAGAATCTTTTAGTCGAGTAGTTACAATTTCCTGTAACTGTTTGTGATTATACGGCTGAAAAGTTAATCTCGTAAGACCCAATCTAGAAGTGACACGTCCCATTAAAACTCTTTCTGGAAGATCCATAGTGTTGGCTATTGTTATTACAACTAATTGGGCGTTTAACTTTGTAGGCCAATCTAATAAATTGTACACGACATCTTGGCGTTTATTACATAATAAATCTAGCTCATCCACAAGCAGCAACGTCATAGATTTCTTTGAAGTAGGACGGATAAACTGCTTTTCAAGTAACTGATGTGCTTGTTCCCATGTAGCGGTACGGTTCGTTAGTTGTTTTAATATATGAACATAAGCTTGCCTTGGCTCAGTCAATTTCATCCCATTAATTTCAATAAATTTAAAATCATTCAATTCACGCTTGGATACCAATTTCTTTAAACACCTTATTACCTCGTTCACTGTTGCAGTTTTACCTGTGCCAGGTACACCGCTTATATACATGCATCTGAAATAATATTCAAAATATTGTATAAAATGCATGGTACTGGTTTCAGTTATATATACAGTAGCATATAGGATTATGATTTGAATTATCTCGTATAATGAATGTCAACCTACCCTCCACTGTTATCCAATAACTTTCTCTCAAGAAATGTGTAAATGTTATTGAACTCTTCTTCTCTGCAAGGTAGGGATTTCGGTACTGCACAAACGTGCAAGCGAGCTCTAGCTTCTTCAAGGGCTGTAGTTGGTTTTAAGAGTACTGCATTTCGTTGACGCATCGATGGAGTTAGATTTCCGTGTTTTATGCTTGAAGGTGTATGAGATTTTGTAGCAGTTGCTGTGTTTCGTTTCGGAGTCGAAAAACCTGGTTCTTCTTTAGTTCGTGATGCAACATTCCTTCGACTAGGTGTGGATGCTTCCGTAACATCTAATGGTTTTGTACTTTTTCTTGGCGTTCTGTGCGCTTTAGTATTGTGCATAGTCATTTTTATATCTGGTTGTGCTTCGATATTATTTAAAGGATGTTGAGCTTGTATTTCATTCTCTCTTGATATTTCAGTGCAATTTTGTCTAGTTGTCCTGTGAGGGGTTGCAACATTCTCAGTTTGTGATTTTAAAATTGTTGCTCTTCCAGGAGTTTTTGTAGAAATTTGGTCAAATATGATACTGTTAGAACTTTCGGAATCGCTTTTTTCTTTTTTAACTTCACGTTTTGTAGGGGTGCTTACTTTTGTTGCATTTTTTAATGGCGAAGAAGCGGTAGTTTCCTCAGGTATCAAATTTTTTGGTATTAAACTTCTGGTGCGTCTAGTTGTTCTTGGTGTGACAGCCGTACTTTGTTGCGAATATGTTTTTGAAGGCGTGTCGCTTGTATTTACAGCAATTTGGTTGTTAAATAAAATATTTTCATTATAATTTATGGACTTCCTGGTTCTCAATTTTGATGTGTGTATTGTCGGCGTCAGATCTGCATCTGTTTGGTAGTCGGTGTATTTTGTTGAAGGAGTTCGAACTCTCCTCGACTTTCGTACTTCTGTCTTTTCACCAAGTGCTTCTAGAGACTTTTCATTTTTATCTTTCTCACTGACATTTACATTTGCTTGTACGCTTATTTTAATTTTTATAACAGGTGTTCTTGGAGTACTTGCTACAGTTTTTCGGCTGCGAGTTTCATAATCCAAATCCGAATCCGAATCAATTTTATAGTGACTCTGTTCAGTGGATCTTCTCAATTTTATCTTTAATGATGCATCTTCGCGTTTTTGCTCTAGTTTCTTTAGCAAAACCTCCGAGCTGATGCAACTTTCAGTATCCAAAGAATCTGATAAATTTCGCCTCGCTTTTTTTGGAGAGAATTCCTTTGCTATGGTTACTTCACGATTCTTTGGTGTATCTAGTTTATTTTTTGGAGTACTTAATAACTCTAATTCCTCTACGCAATTATTCTTCGACATAGCTACAATTTTTGCACCCGCATCTTTTACTTTCATAAATATATTATCTGAATCACTATCAGAATTCAATAAATTTGATATGTCTAGTTCATTACATTTTTTAGATCTCCTACGTACTTCAATATTTAAAGGTTTTTTAATAACCAGAGATTGACCATTGCTTTCATAAAGTTTGTACGTTGCCGGTGGTCCTAATACAAATAAATGATGGAAAATTAATTATTTGGTTACTGTATGATAGATTATAATATTAAAGGATATATGTATATATATAACTTAATTTATGTTCCTTTACAATATATAATAAACCATTTGCTATATTCAATACATAAGAATAGTATATCTATATCCCTACCTCCGTATTTAATCTCTGGTGATATACTGCGACTTCTAGGTTCTAAACTTTCTTCACTTGTACTTCTTGTTACTCTTTTCCTCTTTTTTGGTGAAAGTTGCTCTACTGAAATATCAGTTTTAATATGAGATATATCGCTTATATTATAAGTCTGCATTACTTCACAATTTTATTCACAATATTACTATTTATAACATTACTCATGATAGGGGTTGAATCATTAAAACTATACAATCAGTTGCAATTAAGAGAAGCTGAACATGAATTATAATAAAAACTTAGTATTACAAAAATCATACAGAACAAAAAAAAGTATCCATTACCTTCTCCATCTTTACTTTCAATTGTTTCAGAATTTTTGTTTCTCAGTACATTAGTATGATTACTTTTCAAAGGTGTTCCTTTAGTTGCGGTTCTAGTACGTGTACGTCGTTTAGAGTTTTCAGAGTCAGACACTGAATTTTCTTCAGATTCTACACTGGAATTTTCAGAAGTTGAAGATTCTTTACGGCGATTTGTTTTGTTAGACATTTTTCTCATATTAATAATGTTCATGGGGTGCGACATAAAATCTGTTTCAAATTATCAAGATAAAACTATAAACAGATCCCACATTTCTTCTCCATTAAGTCAACTCAATAAACTTACAACCTAACACAACATCCACACTTGCCGATTAAGACGCGTTTACGCGGGAATCTTCCTTCCCTTTCCTTTCTTTGTGGCTGCCTCCTCCAATGAGGAGATGCGCCAGTATTTACGCGGGAATCACTGGGAATAACTCCGTATCCTCTATGCTCAGCTGTTTTGCAGATAGGCAAATCATATGTCATGAAAATTTTGGTCCATTGGGATTGGTAAAGTATTGTGTGGACAACTTCAAAATATAATGTAGGGAAAGGAAAAAGGATTCATTTATGAATAAACCTTAAGTTGTATTAAAAACATACTGTTTTTTTTTTTTTCGAGCGCATTTATTACAAATGTTTGATATTCAAAAATAATAGAATAAAGGTAAGAGTCCTAGCTGTCCCAGATTGTGACCCCGAAAGGATAATTTTGACTGCCGTAAATACAGTTTTGTCGAATAATAATTCAATTACCGGCTAATTAAAAAGCATTCTTCACTTTAATTATTGGAGAAACATACTTTTTTAAATAAAACATTTTAGTATAGAAATTAATCAGTGAATAATGTGACACGCGTCTCAGTGGCTTCTCAGCGGGAGTGCGACACGGTGGCAACAGTTGCGACAACTACGTCATTGTGAATTTTGTTCATTTAAGTATAAAACGACATAAAAATGGTGTTAACATCTTCAGCAGGAACGAAACTATCGATGAGATAAGAAATTATTTAACTTTTGGTTACATATTTGTTCAAATTAACGGGATCAATAAGTGCGTCACATGATTGAAGTTATGTTGCTGTTGTTGACCCTCGATTTGTCACCTGTTGCGTAAAAAATTTGCTTTGTTTATTTATTCTAATTTGTTTGTACCTAATGTGTGTCTATGAAATTACATAAATTGCAATTTAACTCAACTGTATGGGGAGATTCGGAAATGTGAGAAAGTGGATACGCGCACGAGGTCGATTGTATAACTTAAATGTAGTGAAAATGCTGTAAGTGAATAGCTGTTAGCTAATCGCGTGTTAAGATCAAAAGAAGACAAGCACGACGATTGTCATGAAACGCTGGCACATCTCCTCATTGGAGGCGTCAGCTATAAGGAAAGGAAGGAAGGAAGGGTCCTGAATCGGGTACACGCAAAGGTCAGAGACTGCGACATGGGTGTTCCTCGAGTATCAAAAACCTCGGCAACAGAGAAGCGCTATTAAAATAATGATTTTGTTAATAAACCTTAATTGTTTTACTTGTATAATAGGTGAATCTTATTCGGAGGGCTTTAACGCACGTGTTGAAACCTTTAGTTTTCAGTTTGGCTATATCATGCATGAATAAATAGCGAAAATCCAACCCCGCCGGTCTTAAAGTGCCACTAACTGGGCCGTTTACCCTATATTCCGTATTTGAACCACAGTTGTGGATATTAAATTTCAATCAATGATATCGATTGACTTTTGTCAGCACTCGAAATCAATCGATGCAATTAGCTGAAATTTAATAACCGCAACCATGGTTGAATTACGGAATACTTTTGAAATATAAATATTGCATACATTATACTACATTTTACTAACAGATCTAGATTAGTAAAAATAAAGATGTTGATATAAACAAACGGTTTCTGCTTCTTTGAATTTTATTATGGCTTTAATATTGTTATTAGGTTGTAATAACTGTTTTACAAGACTTTTATTAAGGTAACATTAAGATGGACGTGAACATTAGAAATTAATATCTGTTTATGCAAAGTATTTTCTTTTTGTCTTTTCTAGAGATATGAAAAACCCATATATGTATTAAGTAAGATTATTTTAAAGAAGACCTTGTCGTTTCAGATCCTCGTAGGTTTTTCGATTTACAACATTACCAAGTGAATCTTCAAATTCTTCTTCTTGTTCAGGTTGCCAGCGTTCTGCTTGTTTTTGTGCTTTCAATTTCTCCCACAAAGCAAGAGCATCTTCGATTTGTGTAACATTAGCAAAATGCGCTGTATTCGGAATGCCTAAACAACGCATACCGTGTGCGTGTCGCCATTCTGCAAAGTGTCTTTGAAAGGCTTTTGGTCCTTTATATGTAAAGTTTCCACAGATTTCACAATTGTAACTAATGTTCAGTCCATGTAGCTTATACAACCAATAGGGAATGGGTTTACCATCCCAACCAAGTGGTAGATTTTTTGGATTATATGGAACTTCGTTATCATCTTCTTCTTCAGATTCACTTGCACTAGCTTCAGCATCAGAGTCTCCGCGCTCACCTTCTGTCCGTGCCTGTTTTCTCTGTACATTTTCTTTGGTTGCCACACGTTGTGTGGATACAAGTTCAGCAAGTCTGTATACTTGCGCTTCAAGCATTGCTATCTCTTTTTGTTTTTCAGTATCTTTACCTTTGCCAAAGTTTCTGTGTTTATTTTTTGCTAATAAGTTTGGATCGAGTGAAGCTTCACCCTTTGTACTGAAGAGTCTTTGTGCACGTTCTTCAAGTGTACCACCACATTTTAAACCAAGTGCCATCAATGCAGACTTTAATCTATCTAACCCAAGAGACGCTAGTTCCTCCCAGGAAGAAAATGCTGACAATTCAAGATGAGCTCCAACATTAGTCAAAGCACTCCCTGTTTCCTTTGGCCATCCAGGAAATAAATTAGTTTCCCACTGTACTTCAAAATCTTTAACAGCCTCTTCAATTTCTGAATTTAAATCATGCAAAGGTCTAACTCTGGTCAAATAATCTGTCAAATAGTCCAGCAGCAATTCTATGTAAGCACGATAATCTGCATTTTTTCGCTCTCTAGGAATGTCAAATAAATGATCAAACGTTGATAAATATGTAATATAATCGATTTTTTCGATTCCTTTGAGATTAATATATTTTTCATAGCATCCATGAAGATCAAGATATTTTCCATATCCTTCTTCATCCGTAAATTCAACAAGATTAGCTAGATCGTCTGTTGGATTTTCACGCATTTTGGCTAATTCTTCAAACTCAACTGACATTGGTACACTTATCTCATTGGGATGTCTTCTATAAAATTCCTTTATAGACTTCAAGCGTGAGTAGAATTCAGAGAACTCGTTCGGACCAGAAAGTGCTTGTACCTGTAAATATAAGAATCACAATGTAGTTAATTAAAACTATTAATATGCAGTTTAAACACAATAGATGAAAGTGTCCATTCTTATTTTTGTATAACATACCAGTTAGTTAACGTTATTAAGAGACATAAATTATAACCTAGCCTGTTCAACAGCTCTTTCAAGTGAAAGTTTGCATACAACTGTCAAATATTTGTTGAAGAATGCACAAGTGTAGCAACTGCCTATTATATATTACCTCTTCCTTTCTTTGCCCATCTTTGTCTTCATAAAGATCTTGAAGATGCACTGTACTGTCTGTAAACTGATCAAGTAACATTTTCAGACGATGCTCTGAATTGATGTTTTCACGATGTCCAGGCTTTTTATGAAGCATTTCTTTAACCATTGCGTCCATTAAACGCTCCCGCTCTTCGTGATAACGACGTTGTTGTTCCAAAATTGTCTCCATATTTACTTTAATATGAAATAAACAATTTTTCCACTTTAGACAACTCTAGCCGCTCTGGCCAGTAGTACAACTATGAACCAGGGGGTTGACACTGCAATGGGCTATAGTGAAACATAGAGTAGTGACATAACCTCCCGAACAGATGGCGTTGCCGCTCGTGCTAACATTCTACAGCACGGGAGTGCCGTGTCTCCAATAAGTGGTCTGTGCTATGAACGTCGTAATGAAACATGAAGCTGTCTTGACTAAGCCGTGTAGACGTTCACTAGGGGTATATTCGAAAATTCACTGTCAGTACTGCGAGCATAGTTATATCTCACTCAATTGCATTCAGGCAAATAGAGACACGACGATACTAAGTAATACTAGCAAATGAATTTCAGTATGCATCTTAAGCATTATTTTAAAAACTTTTTCTATTTTAATTCGGCTTACAATTAGATGAATTAAAAGCTACAGAATAGCATTGCACTTGTATAAAATAAAGAATAAATCTGTAGAAATCGAAGAGCATAAGTTCTAACATCCACTCCCAAGCATTGCTATTGCTGTTACATGCGTACAGCTAAAAAGAGGTGCACTGATAACCACAGCATCCGCAATGAATTTTATAATGCATCTCGAGTATTCAATTTCTAATTGTATTTTATACACATTTCTAAAACGATTAGGGCAAACTTTTTAAGGATTTTTAAAGAAAGATATTTTTGTATCACAGTTATACACTTTATATTTAAGCAATAACACACGTTACATATATACGTATTTTTAATAAAAGTATCAGATTTTATTTCTATAGCTTACAGTTTAATCTCTATATATAAAAACAGTTGCGTCAGCCGTATCAAAATTCGCAGGTAACAAATTTTGATACGCCAAGGATCATCGTCGTGGCGTCCTACCCTTTTGCCGAGAATGAAGCGTCTCTCGAGTCAAAAGTTTAGGAGCCCAGCATCGTATATATTAGATTAAAACCATTCTAACGCTACATCGATATTATCCCACTGGACAGTAATATGCTTATTTATTCACGATATAAATTAAAAGTCAGACCTTATGGTTTCGAAAATATGTACGAAGTATGTACCTTTGCGCGTTGCTTAAAATTACATTGTGTTGCTCGACACGAACCACTTCGCGTGGATTTTTTGACGTTTTGTCAGTGCACGCTACTATGCAGTCGCAATGCGACATTAAGTGACGATAGTATGGCGATTTTTTAGCTTCTCGTTCCACCCTACTAGTATTATTGGGAACGATATCTGTAGTGTCCTTTTTAAAGGTATTTCCTCAGTCGGCCCTTCTTTTACAAGGGTGGTAGGTACTGATTGATATCTGAGGGTAAGTTACTTTTCTGACAATCACATGGCTGCTGTTTTGCTTGAGATCCGAATGCGGGTGGCGCATGCGTGTGCACAGGCGATTGCGAGTTACCTTCTGGATATATATAGTTTGTTGGTTGTTGTGGAGAATTAAGAGTTTTCTTGACCCAGTCGGTATCAATAAGAGCATAAGTTGTGACCTAAGAAGTAAAAAAATAATTGAATATATTAATATTATTGGTAAATATGAAAGCTTGTACGTAGGGTATTTTTTATTTGATTAATACTTACTTGATTTGTAGGCAAGCAACCGGTATCTTGACTGTAAACTCCAGTGAGTTCATAGAAGCCATCACCTCTGTCACAAGCCAGAGGACCACCAACATCTACTTGACACATATTGTTTCCTTTTTTCTGTGCCTTTACACAAACCAAAGTCTCATCTATTTCAAGTGGTGATTCTGCACCCTCTAGACGCTGCGTGCATTCCTCTGGAGTGAGGACATCGACATCGATACCGTGCATGAGAGCTCCAGCGACGTTGACTAAAATATAAAAAATAATATTATTAAGATGTTTATAGACGAGATAATCCACGATAAGTAGATAAAAGATTTTTAATTTTTACCTTGCAGGACAGTCTTCCCCCATCCGGTGGCAATGCACTTCCTTCCTGGTACTGGTTGTGGACTATTTCCAAGACAGAGAGTGTCTACGTGCTGATCCAGTGTTACAGGGTGTTCCAGAAACAGAACAGCCAAATCGTAGCTAGGAGCACCTGGGTAATAACCAGGATGCACAGCAATAGAAGAAACCCCGACGATCTCAAATGGAAGCGGTTCTTCGTGCTTCAGCTCATAACCAAGCTTCCATTCGCCAGATTTAATCGACACTTCACTCGGCTGAAGTCTGATTGGGAAAGAAAAATACTTTTGTGAGCATTAAACACATATGTATAATAATAGGTGAATATCAATTCCAAAAAAATGCAACAACCAGATAAGAAAAAGATATTTCGTGAATTCTGCAAATTAAGACATTCAAATGTAAATTGATAAAATTTGCATGATATTATCATATATGATAAAAAGATAATCAATTGGTTCTGATCGCTATAGAAAGTCTTCTGCCTAAATAAATATGATGCTTACCCATCAACACAGTGAGCAGCTGTCAAAACGGCATTGGGTGTTACAATGGCGCCTGAGCAAAGCAGCTTTCGGTCTCTGGTAGACAGGATCATCGCTTGCCATGGAATTTCGCCAAAGGCAACGTCAACGTCGCTCAAGCCACTTGGACGTTGTACCTTTTTTTATGAAGGTGAGAATGACATGAGATAGCGAAGACAGAAAAGATAGAAGAGATAGACTTAAGATGTCCAAATGCCAGTAACCATTGACGTTTATTCTAATTGACAGGTGGCAATTTCCTACGAGAAATTAGAATTTCCGTAAGAAATGTCCATACATGTACTTATAGATTTGAAACGTAAACGGTGAAGGCATTTTTATGTTAACAATACACTTAGATGTGATTTTGCCAATTTTATCATGCAAGTAGTATTTGTAAGGTACAATAAGACTGCTATTTGTATGCGACAGGTTTTGGATGCCATAGTTGAAGGAGAATCAGCTGTGTGCATGTAATAAAGTATAGTAAAGTAGAGTAAAGTAAAGTCAGTGAGATGTAGAGTAGACGTTCGTGCAATGCATGGTTGTGGTCACGTATGTTTTTTTTTCTACACAGGATAAGTAGGTCGTGGTGTCACATCCATATTATCAAATTTCTTATTTGAACAAAACTCTTATATTTTATTAGGCGCTATATAATAATATATATATAGACTCATTGAACACAAAAGTCTGTCATGGAGTATTATTTCATTTCCGGCAATCATAGTAGCTAGTGTTTCAATTAAATACTTCTATTATTAATAACATTATAATAGCTAATCACAATAAAGGACACTTACTTTGTTTTTCAATCCACATTGACTTCCAGGCGCATGGGGTTTTATGATTGTAGGATTCTGGTTGCTCGAGGCGGAGTCATAGTTTTTTCCTCCAAATGGATTAGGAAAGTTTGGCAAACTTGGCAAATTCAGGTTCGGTAAATTCGGAAAGCTTGGTAAATTACTTAAAATACCTGGTGGGTTATTTGGGATTTCAGGTAGAGATTCTGGTGGTGAATCGGGAATACCAGGGTTCAGGGAATCCTCAGGAACTTGAACGGGAATTCCTGGTTTCTCAGATGGTTTCTGGAATGGATTGTTAGGCAGGATATTGGAAATGGTCTCAGCAATTTGTCCAGGAATATTAGAAATTTGTGGTGGCAATGTGGGAAGCCTCTGGGGAACATTGAAGCTGGGACTGACTTCGAAAGTTCTTCCAGGCTGAGACGTTTTCCTGGGAGGTGGTCTCTTAGATGTTGTTTTGGTTAGATTCAGAATTTTTGGAAAACCTTGCTCATCAAATCCACCACTGTAATCTGGGGGAAGATTACCCGTTGGCCACGGGTCCACGTAGTTGGGATCGCGACAACACTTTCCAATGACTCCATTATCCGGATTTTTACAATTCTGTGAGAAATTATGATTTGATAGTGATTTATATGACCCTGTTATAAAGCTTCGTTTTTCTGCATTGAATATTCATCAACTTTATGAATGCTAAATTCGTATATGAGTACTTACGCTCAATGGTACTCTTCTCTGAAGTTGTTGACTGGTCAGTGCAACAGGTTCCGGACTGATAACTCCTTCCAGAGTACAGAATTGTTCCTCAACACAAATCAAAGCAGCTGCACATCCAACTTGGAAAGGAGATTCTTGAATTAGCGGGAATGATGGTGCAGGTGTAATAGGTACTTGTTTGTTAGGTGGTGGAGGAGGTCTTATGTCAGAAACAGCATCACTTGGGTGGCCTGATAGGGAAGACAAATTTGCATGAAAATTTGAAAATTCCTAGCGTATAGTTGATTAATAATTATTTGATATCATTGTACCTTCATGCGGTGGCAAAGAAATAGCTGGTACATCATTGGAAGATGAATCGCCAATAGGAGGCAGGTAACCATTATTCTCCGCGGAACCTGACGATTTGACACCAAAATTATTACCATCACCGCCGTTTAAGTCTTCTTGAGAGTTTTCGAATGAGGATCCGAAAAGACCACCACTTTGGTTATTCTGGTTGTCAAAAAGTCCACCGTTTGTAGATTGTCCGGAGCCTGCCGATGCACCGGCATTAGCATTGGAATTGGCAAAACTTCCGGAACCAAAACTTGAACCTTCTACAGTAATTTATAAGTAATGAATCAATATTAAATAAATTAATACAATAATTTTTAATAAAATATTAATCCTTACGTTGACCAGAACCAGTTCCAGCTACAGGTTTTGAATCGAATGGACCACCATGTTGTTTGATCTGATTGTCAAAAAGTCCACCAGTGGAGGATCGTTTGGAGCTTGCCGATGCACCAGCATTAGCGTTAGAATTGGCAAAGCTTCCGGAACCAAAGCTTGAACCTCCTGAATTAATTTGTAAGTGATGAATAAAAAGTAATTAAATTAATAAAATAATTAGATAAATTCTTTAATTCTTACCGCTACTAGCTCCACTTCCAAATGTAGGTTTTGAATTGAAAAGACCACCTGGACTGGGTGTAACATGAATTAGACCAGAATTTTGTGATCCAGTGGCAGTGATCAAAGTAGGCGAACCCGTTGGAGCAGCATCAATCAAACCACTTCCACCCTGACTGTTGGCTTCTGCTCTAGTACCAAAACTGGTTGAGACAGTTGATTGGCTACCGGATTGCGCAGAATTGAATCCGTTCTTTGATTGATCGATATTGGAGCCGAGTGGATGAAAACCACTTTGACTTCCGAATTGTCCAAACTGATCTAATTTGCTCTGAGACTGATCACTTCCGGAATTAGCACTGCCAAAACTGGAGGCAGTTGCGAAACTTCCGGCAGAGGATTCGGCGTTACTTGAAGATGGGAAATCGACGCCCTGAACTAGTCCAACTTGTGATGGAGCTCCAGAATAACCTTCTAAGGTGCAACATACTTCACGACCTACAATGCACTGTTGAATCTGCAACAACAAAAAAAAACTTTTGTTATAAATTCATGCACCTTTAAGAAGTAACAACACTTGGCTCTTTTTTCAAATTCTCTAAGCATCCTTACGTTCGATTCATTTTCATGGCGTATATGATACGTAATTTCATATTTGAGCGAAATTGTCAGGAAGTCCGAATCGCGCAAAAGATATCCGATAATAATTGGATAAGGAAAGACACTTATGATTTCTCTGCTAAAAATATTACACCTTGCGCGAATTCGAAAGATCACTTGCTGGTAAGAGATTCCGGTTCTCCTATATACCCACGCAATTCAACTTCTCAATGACATAGCTTTCTTTTTTCTTTCTTTCTTTCTTTTTTTATCCACATCCATACCGTTTACGCATACATTTTGTACAATCGATGCGAAATTTTCGCAAGTCAGTCAACCAGGTTCAGGTAAATTTCATAAGAGTCTTCTTGTTGCAATTGGAATGTCGGTAAAAGCGAAAGATCATATTGCGCTTGCGTAGAAAGATCATTAGTACTATTATTTATTATCGTGTGCTCGAACGGTTATAAAATTCCAGGAAGATACGAGATAATAAATACCCTCTTAGGAGTGATGATGGGATCAAATGCATACTATGAAAAGATAATCGTCATCCTATTCCTAAATACTGTCTTCGATCATTCCTTAGCTATTAAGATATTAATAGGTTATTAATTGATTCTCGTACGATCGAAGTGCGATCTCCAAAATTGAAATTACATTCGATCGATATGTGAATACGATGTAGCTGATTAACCGGCTTGTGTCCGGTAACCGTGTCGATGTATAATCAATTAAGAATCACGTATAACAGGTGGGCAAGATAGGTGATATTCGAAAGTCAATATGTAAATTCAATCAAGAGATTCGATCAAGAGAAATGGCTGTACAGGATCGATATTACGATTACAAAAAAAAATCTTTGGCTAACGAGCTACGTCTATTTGATTAATTTTATTAATGAACTGCTGAATTGTGAAATAATTTTTTGTGAATTATTTCTACCTCGTTATTAGTAAATCTTGATTTTTTTTTTATACTATACACATCACGGATGACTTTTACGATTTGACATTTTTGCAAACACGTGCCGTAGATGTTTTAATATTGTCAGAGTATTTACATCATCATTCATCCATTGATAATATATATTTAAATACGTGACATCTGTCATGGCGCAATACCTACTGGATTAATGGGTTGCCATGAAATCGATTGAATGTTATTTACAATGAGAACTCGTGGATGATGTTTCCAAAAAGATGGAAAGTAGGTTATGGCAATCACGGAGGTCAGATGATTTGAATTCTTTCATAAAAAGTTTTGTTGGTTAATGTTATTTCTAGAAATTCCTTGAATATTTATGCCAGTCGATTTTCACTTTGAAGAATATTCAATAAATTTGATATTTCGTGAAAAAAAAAAAAAAATTCGTAAGTATAGTTAACGTAGCTACCCTATGCCAAATGATTAAAGATTATCATGACAGATTTATGAAGTATGTTTACAAGAATTTTATTTGTTTAGAATAAAAGACCTGTAAAATATAAATGACTGATAATCATCGTAAGTGGCTGTCATTTCGAAAGACGTCCCTAAAAGAAATTGGCAAATTAAAGAAGAGGACTATCTTGGTATTGCCTTATGAAAATAAAGTCTGCGCAAGACGTGGATTAGCCGTGCCTAAGTCGAAAGTCCATTGAAAGACGCCGAGCAATTGATATGGCGTAATCGGCGAATAAATAAATGAAACGCATAAAGTTGCGTTTACTAGTAAAATGGTAAAATGACAAGATAAGTAAACGAATATTTTCCTTCTTCACAACCCGAGGATACATAATAACGTAGACTGAAGTGCGTATATAGAAGCTGCCGTAATTAACATGAAAGTGCTGCAAATTGAAGGAGCTGCTAAGAATCAATTCTCGAAAATTGCCCGATGACCTTAAGTCCGATAAACCAATGCGAGACAAGATACTATTCCTCAGATTCATTGATTGGTAACATCGATTGAATGAAAGTAAATTAAGAGGATACAGTTAAGTGTCTTGATGACTTCCGTGATGAAATTTAAGAATCTTTAAGCGACTATGGAATTCTAGGAGAAATTGTTGACAGTTAAATAAATTTATCGTTACCAATACCATAAACTGACAGAGATCGAACGTGAATGCTTCCAACTAAAAACCCATCGATTGACTCACTCGCGTGAAAGTTTTTTTTTCATTTAATTCCATAAGCTAATAACCCTTGTACGCACAACCAATCATAAGTGGAAAGTGTTTGCACTACATCGTTGCATACGTAGGTTATGTTTCTGTACTTATTATATGGTTGAGCTTGATTTCTATCGTTTTCTATAACGCCTTAATATTTCAAAATACAATTTGTACTTTGGAAATTTAAACCACAGACTTGCATGCTGTCAATATATGAATTACATTCAATAATTTTAATATAAAATATTTGATTTACATTGTTGACCAAGGTGGTACTGATACTGATCTATTGTCTCATCAGATCTGATCAGATACATTGTGGGATAATATTATTCCTTGGAATACAAACTGATTCACATGGCTATTTGTGGAATCTTCTGAGATCATGATATTGGCAAATGATCGTGGTTTGAATAATACATAACAGAGTCATGCTTGTTTCTGACTATGGCCTTGTACCAGTCATGTATTTGCTGTACTTTCCGAAAATTCATTAACGCACGTAATATGCGATATAATAAGGTACTTGATTCGGCACAGCACGGGCGTCGATTACCGGTGTAATTTTTCTCGCGTACGAAAAAGCATCGTTATTCATTGAAATTACCGCATTAGCACGCCGTGGACGTCCGAAATTCTCGAGCTCGAGTGCAAGCAGATGCGACTGATTTTACGCGTGTTGTTATTTATGTTCTGTCCAATTGCAACGCATTAAAGCAGGAACGCTTTCCCTCGATGATTTTAATGACTCTCAGGTAAGTACGTTTTGCGACCTTCGTCAGACACATTCGATCTTGTATAATCTTATGAAATGCAGACTGTGTACAATTTTCCCACCAAATCGATTAGTTGTAATAATTCGCCATTTTGTTTAACCCTATAATAAATGACCGACTGTCGGTAAGAATTAATGAGATTACTAAAAATTATATTTTTACATCGCCTGAGTAAATTTCTTATAGCGAATTGGACGATATCCTCGATATTATAAGTAAGTCTTACAATAGTTCTGATCGATGGTAAAGATCGATTATATCATTGTATCGATACGCGTGATAAGGAAACGTCAAACCGTACAGAGACAAAGTATTATTATTAATTCACTTTTAGGCATCCACAAATGGACGAGAGAGTGTTAACTGTAAGAATTCACTGTTATACATAATACCGTGCAATAACAAACATTTTAATTGCATTTAACCTTCCGCAAGTCACTTAACCTATCTGATTTGTTATTCAGCCCGACGGTAAAAGAAGTTTCGTACCGACATGTAACACGAACACATGGACCGGTCTTAACGTGCTTAACGCTCGCGTTAATCGAATTCCGGCGTCGCTTAGTGTCGAGACGTAGACGCATCAGGCGTAGAAAGTAATCGGTCGCGAAGGTGAAGAATCAGGAATGCCGTGATGACTCGTGGTAAAAGCGTGCCTCTGGTGCGTCCATAGCGTTGTATGTCGCGTCAAGCGGCGCCAAGAATTCAAAAGAGAGGACAGGAGAAAGAATTTCGTAACCGACCACGTTGCTGCAGACCATCTTTTTGCTGCTACATAACGAGTTGCGTTCTTGTCTCTTTGGAATCTTTATGTGGATGAGGTTAAGTGAACCACGTGAATACATTAGACGAACACCAAATGGGATACAGTACGGTGAGTAAAAGGAACTGTATGGGTACCAAATGATCTTTCCCGATTCGAAGATTGCAATAGCTGTGACATAACCTCACTTTCGCCGATCTATCAGACTTCGCATAAATAAAGAAATGCACGATCAAATGCTGGACCTTCGACCCTATGATGTCCACTGATTCTGCCCTCCTTACTAGAGAAGCTAACCCGGGTGATCATAGGTTTTCCTTCCTTGACGTTATCCGCTTATTGATTGCACAATCAATTTTGATGCTTTGACATTTATTACTTCCTCGATATGAATAATATAGGTTAGAGTTTACGCGGTATAACTATAATTTGTGTGGATTTGAGGATAGTTTCCTGTATAGTTGGCAATTTTCAAATTGACGTTACTGATTTTTTATTCGTGTGGCACCTCGTGCCGTCCTATGCTAATATATGGTAATTCTTTATTCGCGCACGTAACCATTAAATATTTAATTGGTATCATCAGCAATTTAGGAAGATCGTACGACAGTTGCGCGACAATTTTTAATATTATAAGCTTTCCAAATTGAGAATAAAAATAGTGAATATTCCGTTTTCTTTTGGCAATTAGGTAATAATATATGTCCTTTGAATGAGACGAATGATCTCATAGATAATTTCTAAAATCGATTAATGATTGATTTATTGATGTGAGGACAGAATATTTTTTTTTTACTTCTAATTTATGTTTGCCATTTACGCACATTTATGTTTTTATTCTTCTGTCGTAAAGGATTCTATACTAATCAGTCCAAGATCTGTACTTGACTAAAAATGTAATTCGTGGAGTATGACTACCTTCTGTTGAAAAATATTATACAATGTATAGGGATCTGACTGTAAATACTGTAATCCAACAGTTTTTCCACAAGTAAATTGAGTTGCAATGGGGGGGGGGGGGGGGCTCTCTTTCTAAGTTTTAATATTAAAGAAACTCCCTAACATTAGACATTTTACACATCATTCAACTATGAATCACCCTGTATCCTCCGTATAGGCTAATGTGTATTTAGTCGTTGACTCCTTTGGTGTGTGTTAATTTGAGTGTCTTCAAAATAGTGATGACTTCAGTAATCGTGAATTTTTCTATGAGTATGATGAGACGAAGAATATTATATATTTTTGTTGACTAAACGGTAAATCACTTGCTTCGATGCGTGACAAAGATTTTTGTAGTTAGATTAAATATCTGCGGGAATATTGCCAAGACTAGAACCCTGACCGCAGACAAAGGCTCGTAATGGGTGTATAGACTAAGTAATACGATAATAGGTATGCGGCTTGCATTGACATTGCCTGGAAGCTTAGTAATGATTATACCACAGAAGATGGCATAATCCTCGATTGATGTGGCTAAGAAATCTTGTGGTAATTCCATTCGTGCAAAGCTTACGATTTTCAACGGTTTTAAAAGTTTTACATGATTTGTCACCTGTATAAAGTAGATGAATAGGTTTTGAGACTTACCCCAGTACGCACTTGCATTAACCCTTGGCCATTGGTGTTGACTTTTCCGTTGACACAAAGCTTGTGCGTCACGCAGATTCTGCCTTGTCCGCTACAACTGATAGTTAGACTGTCTTCGGGTTCGACGGGTTGTTCCAAATTCTGTTCCGGTATCTTAGGGAATGGTCCTGGTCCACCAGTTGATTGATTTGGGAATGCAGGAATTTGTCCAGGTCCTTGCGATGGAGTTCCTACTGGTAGTGAGCCTTGAGCAGGTACAAGAACAGATGAGCCAGAACCAGGTTTCAGGAACGGATTCGATGATCCTACGGGGATTGGTCCTTGGGAACCAAATTGATGCGAACCAGATGGGAACGATGGTACTTGTGGAACTTGAGAATTGGACGATCCTTCGATTGGTTGTTGAGAATCAATTTGTCCCGGTCCAGCAGATGGCTGTTGCGGTACTTGAGGTGCGTGGCCCGAACTGGGTTTCAGGAACGGATTGGAGGATCCTACTGAGATCGGTCCTTGGGAACCAAATTGATGTGAACCAGGCGGGATTATTGGTACTTGTGGCACTTGAGAGCTGGATGATCCTCCGATTGGTTGTTGTGAGCTGAATTGTCCTGGTCCAGCAGATGGCTGCTGTGGTACTTGAGGTGCCTGAACGGAGCCGGGTTTTAGGAATGGGTTTCCGGCGCCGTTTGAAGGCAATGATCCTGAAGAAGCACTGGAGGAAGCACTGGAGGCAGCAAAAGATCCCGCTCCTGGTTGAGAGCCTTGTCCAAAAGATATTGAAGAGACGGAACCACTGAGAAATGGATTCTTGGCTGCGTCAATTGGAGCTGCACCAGCGGAACCAGCAGAACTGGAAACTCCTTGAGAACCAGAAGAACCAAAGGAACTTGAAGCATCGAATGAACCAGAGGATCCATGAGCTCCATTAGCGCCAGATCCAGATCCTTTAGATAGGAATGGATTTCCTTGGATATTGATAGCTACGTGACCACCCTGGTTAGATGCGAATGCACCACCATTGCCTTTAGACAGATCAAAATGTCCACTGGACGAACAAGCATTAGATGAGCATCCGCCATAAGGTTTTCCGTTGGGTCCAAACGGACTGTTTGGTCCATTCCACCAGTACTGGAGGGTTCCTTGACTGGATCCAGACTGACCAAAAGATCCTGATAAACCAGCATGACCATAGGTACTGGCACCTGCGAAGCTACCACTTCCGGAATTACTAGCTACTGAACCGATTCCAGGTTGTCCTTGAGCTCCGGAAGCACCGAAACTCGTACCAGAAGATTGCCCCCCGAAATTACCAGCGGCTCCAGAACCAGATGAGAAACCAGATCCACTTGACCCTCCATTTACTCCACTTCCACCAGCATGAGAACCCTGGTATCCGAAGTTTGCTCCATTTTCACTCAAACCAAGATTTCCTGTTCCAGGATTTCCCAAAGCTCCGTATCCAACTTGCGAAGCATCTGCGCCATCAGATGATCCACCAAATGATCCAGCGGATGATCCAGCAATTGATCCAGCGGAGGATCCAGCAGACCCGCCAATCAGTCCAAGTGGTACACTTCCACTAAAGCTACCGGAGGCGTAACTATTGCTCTGGCTATGACTTCCGCCAGTGGTACTGTAGCCGGAAGTCTTGCTCCCAGAGAAGGCATGGCCCCCAAGAACGCCTTTAATTTCTGCGTTATCCTCGTTCGATTGACTGTAGCTGTTCGAATTTGAATTCGACGACGACTTCTTGTAATGATAACCATCGGATTGATGAATACTATCGGGTATCTTTGAATATGGATGTGCGTTGACACATACAGCTAACGTCACTGCACCCAGCAGCACTATCGTCGACCCTCTCATTTTGGGGACCCTGCAAAATCACGTGGAAAAACCTCTTTTGAGTATACCGCTGCTATGCAAATAGTTATCGCGCAATCGTTTTGACGTGCCGATTACAATCTCTGTGTCTTCAGTGTTAATGAGACCTGTTGACAACGCCCAGCATAGATGTTAGGTAATCGCTTGAGCAAAAACACTTGGATCTTTCTATGGATGACACAGTCTATGGATGCTAAAAAATTATTTCAAGTTACGGTTGCTATTCCTCAAATCACCTAATGTCAATTTCAACGTGAGCTCGTGATAAGTTTGTAATATTTCATTTAAATTAGGAAGTATCTTATTTGAAATTATCTTTCGTTATTCATCTTCACAAGTTCAAGTGAGTCCCTATGGAAATATAAGATGAATCAGATAATATTTTTTATATATGCTAATTTGTCTCAATACCTGCTCTTCGCTTTGACTATTATAAATAATACTAGATGGTGCGATTTTTTGAATGTTACTCGGATCACCATTTAAAATAAATATTACGCGGTTACGACAAGGCCGAACATGGCCCCGAATAAAAATATTCAAACGAATTGATATACCTGTTTTGGAGGTAATTTTCGTTATTTTTCACTTTAAAGGAAATGATTACGATCGCAGTCGTGAGAACATTGAGTCAGCATAATTCCACAGTAATTTCACCGTGAAGCCATCCATAAACTACATCCAACCTTCGCTACAGCCAGACCTTCAACTTGAATTTAATTGAATGCCATCGGATTAACATACACTAAGGTAGTAAGGTGAAACAAAGCATCCGGTAAATCTCACGGTAAACGACCCAACTGCTCACTGAGCACATACAATACTATATCATATCAATTTACAGACATAATCAAACGATAATTATATCCCTCAAAAGCCTATGATAAAAGTAAAAGTACTTTGAAAAATCAATAAAAATCCGCATGATACATACTACAAAAATACAGCAGCTTACCGATCTCCGAATTGTATTTAAAAATTCAAAAAACGTAAGTATATAAAAAAAATATCAAAAATTTATGCTACTCCTATAATTATCCGTATATACACAGTAGGTATACCAAGTACAGCGAATATCCACGTTTCAACTATATTTACTATCTCTGTTCACTGTTGGCATCCTCGATCCAATAATTTCCACAGCAAGATGTAATTCACCCTTTTAATAAACACTGGCACAATTATTATCTCTTGGTCAATTGCACTTAATTTGCATCCCTTGGCAGGATCGCTCTCCCTCAGAACAATCATGGCAGTCGGGGCAGTCAGGAGTGTACTCACCTGATACACGTCCCTATGGAAGTACACGTACGTCTTGTTCGAAGGAAAGTCAATGTGACTGGCGGCGCCTCCACATACCGGCTTCTCTTATACCATCCTTCTGGTAGCCCCCACTGTTTTACTGGGCCTCGTTCTATCCTTCGATATCCTATCCTGGTAGACGCTATAGCGTACGCACAGGCCCATCTTGCTTATTCTTTCTTTCATTTTTGCTCTCTCTGTCTCTCCCCTCCCCTCTCTTTCTCTCTCTCTCTCTCTCTCTCTCTCTCTCTCTCTCTCTCTCTCTCTCTCTCTCTCTCTCTCTCTCTCTCTCTCTCTTTCCTGTTCAATCCACTATTCAAGCAGGTCGACTCATCTCTCTGATATTCAACCAAGCTCGCCTTCGACGCATTAGCTATTGTGCAAACAGATCGTTGAATCCACTGGAAGAGGATGTCCGTCTCGCTGCCATTTTATGGGAATCACAACCTCTTATAGTTTAATCGATGGACAGACACTTGGTGAACCGCGATTTCCGTCTATTCAGAAAATTTTTTTCGACCTCTTTTTCTCCAACAGATATTCCGTGCCGATAAGTCTTTACTTATTTGGAAGTAGAAATATGACTATAAAAATTTTGTCAATTTACATCGAGTCACTTGCGGTATGTAAATCAGCATTTTTTTTCATACTTCATAGAAACTCAATGACGACTTATTTTTCAAAGTATACCATTTAAATAATTTTGATTCCTATTAGACCATACGGTGTAGTAGATTTTTATTTTATTTTTTTGTCATTACTAATCAATGCTCACCTCGGGAATGCATTCAGCGTGTCCGACGATACTTTTTGTAGCTATCGAAAGACCGACGCCGAGGAAAAAAGTTTGGCATCAAAATCTGTAAACCGGAATCGTTTGATCTTCATCCTTGAACCGCGTTGAAGATGCCACACAGTGCAATGAACGATGTAATAATTGTATCTTGCTATCCAAGCCGAGTTGTTGAAGTTCATCATCAGGAGTCAAGACACCGTGTAAATGTTTTAGCATTAGTGGAGACATCGGTGTATATTTATACAGCAAGCAATAGCATGAGCAAACAAATTCAGTGCAAATTCGTTGGTGACATATGCTCGCAAAATTATCCCAGAAAGCGGATGTAACCTCGACCAGGTCGTGGTGTAAAATTAGTTATTCATCGACTTGGCACGAGAGGTGAACGTAATTACTTTACCTCCATATGTAATTATTCGCTGAAGACGGAAAAACCTGTACGTTGACCTTTTGACCGTGGGTTTATCATTATAACATCGGTTTGGGCGTATTGCGAATTATTCATTTCGCAAATTTCAGTTCTTCGGCACTAATTAGGCCAATTGAATCAGTGCTGTGAATAATGGCTGTTCGTCGTATTCGCCCTTGTATTTTGTATCTGTATAGTTCCTTTTTGTCTTACTAATAAAGTATCCGCCTTAATTTTACCTTCTGTCAAGTCTAATTTATCTGTAGATTTTCTAAAGATAAACGATGGCCATTATCGTCATCCTGTTCAAAGGGAATGTAGGATTTTGAGGACTATGAACAACACAGCACGTACCTGTGGTGTTGGTGCGTCATCAAACGTGATACCGGTTCATGGGATTTTTGTGGTTAAAAATAATATCTCTCGGTGACTCCGTGCTCGTCTCTCGTTTTTCTCTCTCATCTTGCACAACACGTTTTTCGTCGGAATAGTATTAAAAAAGGAGCAAAAAAAGTTTAGTGTCACGAGTATCCAGCAAATCGAATATTTGTGTCCGACGATAAAAGTCTAGCAGCGCTATCTTCACTTCAATGAATCCGTTTAGCTAATTCACGCCGGAATTACGGGATTAGCCCGATTGGCCTAGTATGAGGATTCATTTATTCCTTTAATCCGCGAGATGAATGACTCGAAAATGTTCATAGCTTCGAGATATATATAAAAAAAAAAGTTGAGAATTTTATAGAGAAACCGTTAACCATTACTGATTCCTCAGTGTGCATGCGCGCCATTATCCTTGATTCGACCTACTACCCGAGTCACGATGATCCGTTAGTATAAACGAATGCTAAATGGGGAACTCGAACAATATTTTTTCTTTTTTATTAATTGTGGTACTATAAAAACTATGAATATTGATGTGTTAGGTAAATGATATGCTTATATTTGTTAACAAAATGGCCGTTAAATCTCATATACGGATAATGTATAATGTCCACGACCGTGGATATTATCAACCAAAGTGCATAGGTTACCAATGGTTACCAATAACACTTCTCATGTGGTGCGATAAATTATATTATGAAAAGGTAAGCACTCGTCAGCTCGAATACGGGCATTTCTCATTTGCGATTTCACTATAAAATAAACTCCATATAAGGAGATGACCAATGACAAAGTGTTTTCACTCCCACACTTTATTAAGAATATTTTAGCAAATTTTAACATCGACTTTCTTAATATTTAAGTGATAAATAAATTATCTAATCAACGTTCTGGCATCTTAGGATCATATTCCAGCAAACTACTTAGACAGTTTTTGAATTCCCATCACAGTCCAGTTCTCCATTAAAAGTCAATAGTTTCTTTGCCAGGGATTAAATTTTGCGAATGAGTTTGTTTCTAAAATAACCTAATCGATTATAAATCCTAACACAGTCACTAATATTATCAACCGACTTTGAATGTCCTGACGATATTAATGCGTTGCCATTGACTTTTGACCATTGCCTACTGATTTATTAATCAATCGTGCTAATGGCAATCTTTTCCTTGGTAAATGCTGCTCTTAGTTATATGTACAATTTTGCAAGACAATAAGCTGAAGATTCTTGTAACGTCTTTCGCAACCCTTATCCGCCAAATCCATTTCGACCGTGGACTTGCGATTCGTGTTACAAAATGTTCTACTCGACGTAACCTGAGATATTGCTCGGGAATGGCGACTTACGCGCATCTTACAAGAGTCCAAGATTGCATCGTGGTTAATGCGAATCTGCCATCGGATGTTGGATAAGGTATTGTTTTCGATAATTCAAGAGATACGTCAAGCGGTTATTTATTAATTGACTCGGGTTACTCTTTTGCACTGTCTGGCAATTTTACAGTTCAATGATTCGCGATGAAAACGAAGCTTTCGGAGAAGTGAAAATAATGTATGTATTATGTCATTAGGCATATGCTTGTCATATATGACTGCATTCTTTATATATTTGTATAGTGCGTTCAATTAAAGAAAAAATTAATCTTAGTAACTCAGCCTTTAATATTAGTCAAGCTTACGTAGGTAGAGCTTTTGGACGCTTTTCTCTGGTCAAGAGTCATTTGATTCTTACTGCCGGCTGACATTCTATCGCCTACGCACCATTCTAAATAAATAATTTCTCCAGAGTGCGGGCCGATTGCGAATTGCGATGAGCTGTCTGCGTGTCTAAGAAGCAGCGGCTGAATAAGGATCTGTAATTTATAGAGCCAGATTTATGAAGTCAATTTTTTACACAATCAACAGTTTTTGCATTATCATTCTGCTATGCGATTTTATTAATAATAAATATGTCATATATTAAAAATGCACTAAAATATCCACGAATTATTACTTTATGATATCTTTCTTTTTATTTCCAACAAATAGTGCTCCGTGTACCTGAAATGGGAATGAAATTTTTTTTTTCTTAACGTAAGTCAAAAAACGGTTCTCCAATTCGCCAAGGATTTAAATGACGCTTTGATAAAGAAAAAAAAAATTAAAACTATTGCAGAATCATTTAATCTTATACAGTTTGATTATCGATTCGAATCGAAATGATTGTTTCGCAAATGACGATATGGATTGCTTAACCACGTGTTCAGGCTGGCCCATGTGTTAGAGGTAATATGAGGTATCACGAAATGAGGCGTTAATTTTTCGTCGACTGACAAATATATGTCTCTTAAAATGTCACGTGGATGACATTGTCATTGAGGAATTGAATATAGATGAGAGAAGATGTTACGCGAGATAGGTCTCGACGTTATTTCGGTCACGCGAATTCCATCGTTACTTTTTTTATCAACATCTTTGCAACAAATATTTCACCAATTCGTACGATATTCCGCATCTTAAAAAAAATAACATCATAATTTTATCCTACACTCCGATCACGTTAAACCAGTTTATTTCTAGGTGGACATCTTAAAAAAAAAAAGACTCTTACTCCATACTAACCAATTCCAATATTTTTTAAATTTCTATCAATACTACGAATCGCCCCACTTTACATACCCGGCAATACAAGAAATTTCGTTGAATATTTAATACAGTTCTCAAAGGTATATTAACCCCAATATACAGTATACTGTCCTGTAAAATAAATTGATCGTCAAAAGAATGTCGATTGATCAATATTATCGATATCCTCAAATAAACGGTCGAACGTTAAAAATAAAGAGATATATACAATACTGATAAATGATCCATGAACTGTTAAGTAACACTAGGAATTTTTTAATTGCAGAATTAATAATTACATCTGTCATCGGGTTGTCCGCCAATACCATTAGACAGCTGTTTAGAAATATTGCCGTTGTAAATTTACTGTAAACCGTACTTGATGACAAACTGAATTATTTTCAATAACAAATGTCTAAAGTCAAAGGTCAAGCGACGGTATTGCCGACAGTTCCTCTGGTACAAATTTCATTATGAAAATTCACGATGCGTCAACATCTTAGCCTAGACCTACACTAACCCAGTGGGTTGGTATAGGCCTATGCCAGGCCTGGCTAACCCAAATGGTTTCACGGGCGACTTTGACGACGCTTAACCTTATAGCGGGTCGCACTTTAGGTAAACATGCTTTTTTCATTTATTTACTATTTTTTGTATACATACAACGAGAAACAAAAGTTTCAATAGAAATATAAAATCGCCCGGTGGGCCGCATAACTTAACGTGACGGGTCGCGTGTTGGCCAGGCATGGCCTACACTAACCCAGTTACCAAAAATCCTCCTCTCGCCATATGCAATTCAGATGAATTAGTCACTGTGCAATAGGACAGAGTGGACAAGCAAAAAATGGGAATAAAAATTAAAAGGTAGTCTCCTCCAAAAACACTGAATTATACGGTATAATTTGTCATTGAGGACCGACCGTAATTCCTCTTTCATCTCTTCTCTGCATCCGGGAGTATATATAATATATTAAGGATTATCCAATGACAGTATTGTTTAAGGATGCGGCTGCAAGTCCGTTTGCGCCAATGTTACACAACGCAAGGCACACATATGTCTCACATGCAGTATATAAAATACATTCGGTAAAGTAAGTTTATATGCGCGATCCTCCACACGACGCCGTGGCTGAGTTCTGTTTATTTGGTGCCTGTGATTTATTTTTTTCTTTTCGAAGTACTTATGTTTACGGCTGAGTGAGATTCCAAGCGAAACGTCAAATCCAGACAGATGACACATTTTTATGATTACCATAGGTCATCTCGAGGTCCTTTGAATTAAAACGAATAAAACATCTCGAAAAGTTACAATGCGAAATTGCTCTTGTACCTTTCTTATCTATCGATCTCAACCTGCTGATTGCCTTAATATGCTGGGAAATAAGATTACTGGCATTTTTTTATTTACCTAGGAAACAGCATGAATTCGTACACTGCTGTGTTGCCAAGTACAATCTTGGCGTAAATTGCTCTGTTAAGGAAGAAACCAATTTGTACGAGTGGCTGTGACATAATCCTGAGACAAGATGACACCTAAAGACGTCGTGGTGTCCTAGATAAATCGAAATCGAAAGTCTCTCCATTGTTTGTTATTACGAAATATTATTTTCACGATTGTGCGATGTACAAGATCTTTGCAAATGGGTCGAGTCACTTTTTCATCATTCTCAATTACAGGATCCAAAAGTGATCTTTTCGTACTTGCATATCATCTGCTTGCCTGATTCGTCTTTGATCTATACATATATTCCTTTGATTTACCTGGGCCATTTTTTAAATGATTTATTTAACAAAAAATTCTCATACTATGTAAGTATGTTATTGATTATCCATAGAAATTTTTTAAAAGGAGTCGAGGTTGACTTCAGACGAATCCTACTTGTAGGAGGTCATGGTCATGCTCTGAGACAATAGCAGTGCCACATTGGTGCCTTGACATCACCTCCTGTCACCACCTTTAATACATCGCACGTTTCATTTAATGATCACGCGTATGTGTATTTTCTGATGTTGATATTTGAATTCTGACGTGACGAATCTACTTGGACTGCTCAGAATACGTAGCTGTGTTCTTCTTGAGGCTATAAGACCGGACCTTATGTTTACTGTATATCTGCCGTATAGGATCATTGGATAGGAATGGTATACTGGAGTATGATAAATGAAATTATCATAGACGCAGAATTGACGTAATTGACAGTCTATAAGAATTATTCGTTATTTAGGAATTTTTTTAAAAATATTTTAACGCACGAGGAATTTACGTGGGACAAATTACCTTGGGGAGGCCCACACGTTATCTTGAGTTAGCTTCGTGATTCATATTCCGTGACGTAGTATGATGTCATAGCTAACAAACACGAAGGTATAAATATTAATTAGTAAGGATCCTGTGGCTGTCGAAGACAATTAGCGAGTCTTAGAGCGGGGGAAGTTGCTACCGACACTCGACGAAGATAACCGATGGATCGTCGATCAGACATAATCGTTATGCGAGCATATCTTTGCACGTGTTATTGTTATTATACGTTTTTGCACGTGTCTTTACATAGGTAGCGTATATATTTTTTTATCGTGTACATAATTTTGTATTTGATTTTCCGATTACTCGTAACAATTGCGAAAATCAATAGAATTGCGTGAGACGTTAATTCGCGAGTAAAAGTTATGCAAATATATTTTGCATATGTGTATCGAGCATTTTTCAATTATATTGATGTTCAGTATATTATTTTCATTTCCTTAATATCACATTGTGAGTGTATGAAATTTTTTTAAAATTTTAATTCACTTTTTGAAAAACGTTTAAATTTGGTCCTCTTAGGCAGGAATGTGGCGGCATTTTTCAAAGTCGCCATACAAAAGATCGAATGGTTTATGACGTTATGCTGATGCTAATGATCCGCCTAAAGATGATTTCTTGCACATGCCCATACAGAATGCAATATTGCAGCTACGTAAGCGCATTGAATTCTGAAATGAATGCTTAGTTTCGTACGTAAGTAATTACGTGCGTTCACCTTTATACATTATTGCGGATGGTTACACTCAGTTATATTTGCACCGAAGGTACAGGGTGACTCGTTCTATTTTTTCTTGACATTTGTTGCCCACAAAACGAATGTACATTCTCTAGAAGCATAAATGACGCCCGACGTTGAATATGTGAACAATTCTCACGAAATGCAATCACACGTCATACCGCTGTACGAATTGCGAAATTCATAACTGTGGAATTAATCAATAGGGACTAAAAGTCATTAAGAAATTCATTGGGCTAATGAATAATTAGTAGTTCAATATAATATGAATTTCATTGTTAAAAAATAATATGTTTTATATTTATATAAATTTTTTCTTTCATATTTTTCGCATTTTTAGCAGGAACTTTCTCAAGTGTTGAAATGCAAGCGGATGACGGCTACTGTACTCAACAGGATCCAAACAATTGCGGAATCGTTGAATCACTAGCCTGTAGGTTGATCCAGAACACGAACGGTTAAATGTCTTTCTACTTAGTCACTTTGTTAGGGAGTCAAGGTATCTATATATATATATATATATATATATACCA
>JASANN010000262.1:1460147-1477436 GCA_031762395.1 Calameuta pygmaea | reverse complement strand
ATATATATATATATATATAACTATATATATATATATATATATATATATATATATATATATATATATATATATTGGTAGTTACAAGTAATATAGACATAGATCGTACAGAGTGTTGCAGTATGACATAAACGTAAGTCAGTGGCACACCCAAATTATCTGTACAGGGGAAAATCCAGCTGTAATGTAGAGTGCGATTTCGCGATGGAAACGATAAAATCGAACCGGCTCGATTTCTCGGTCGATACTTTGCATACACCTGCGAGCGTCGTTTTTCGAGGTGCAAGATACGAAAGGACGTGCAGAGTAGCTCGCCTTCTCCGATTTCGACGAATATCCGTGCCGAAGTGGGCTAACGAAATTTCACCCAAGACGAATTAGGCGCTCACAGATCGATGCGATAGAACGACACGATCATTAGGCATCAGATTCCAATCAGATTTATCGTATGAATCCCAACCATGAAATTACCTTTCGAGATACACTTTAAGATAAACCATCGTTTGCCTTTCCGTACCTCAAGCTTCGATCGAATCCACGTTAAGGCTGTCGTAAGCGACTACATATGTTCTAAAATTTCCACAATTTCAACTGTTGAATATTTAATTTATCTACTGTATAATATTTTATTTTTACTTTTTTATTATGATTTCAGGTAACTTATAGGGATTAGAGAATCTTAAATTTCCGTGGATGATCGGAGGAGGAATGATTGGGGAGATGAAAATTTTGGAAAAAAAAAAATTGTAAATATTTTATAGCTTACCATACCTCATGATTATTATACAACGGAACTGCGTTATACAACGCAATGTCTAGAGGTAGTTGGGAATTGTTCTCTATGAACCAACCTTAAGAATTCATCTCGTACCAAACGATCGAATGTCAAGAACTGACTTTCTTCATGTCGAATCAGCGGCTGATAATGGAATCATTAGCTAGTGATTGACAGAGAGTGATGACCAGCCAAAGAGAAATTATGATATTAAACTTTGACCCTTACGCACGAATGACGGGTGAAATATTTGCTTGGATGCGCATGTCATTTTATTGATGCTTATAAACATTTACGACAAAAAGCCATTATTCGTACGTTTGGTTGTTTGACTTTTGAAATGATATTTGTTACCTGAAGGACTGCATGAATTCTTCTTCTTTTTTTTCTGTTTTTTTTTTTCGTTAAAAAAGTTTAAACGTACGAAGAACTGCATGTATTCTTCTTAGTTTTCTGTTTAGTTTTTTAAAAAAAGTGTTAACAGAGGATTTTGCACTTTTTTCGCAAAAATTGACCTCCCCCCAGTCATCAAGGTTGAATTTAACGTTAAAACCTGCGTATTATTGGACACTGCTGATCCCGTGGTCACTTTCTCCACGAATTCCAATCTCTTCTTCGTTGTCATATTATATAGGCATGTTGAATACACGCTGTATAGATATATATACTCACACCTTCTGCCCACTACCTGAATATTTTGCTACAGAGTGATCCAGCTTTAATAGACAGAATTCCTTAAAGAATTTGTAACCACAGTCCATATATACTTTACTATAAAATTAAATAAAAAATTGTATATAGCCAAAAAACGTAGAAACTCACTGAAGCAATATGATTTTATTAATTTTATAATTTATAGGACAATATATCAAAACTTTTTTTCTTTTAAAATCAAGTGTTGCTTCCTCCAAAGACGCCTGCCCAGTGTACAAACCCTTCAAAAAGTCTTGCGATTTCAACTACTCCAAAGTCATGAAACGACTCAATTTCGTTCAGTGATCAATTTTTATTGAAACAACCTGTATATTACAAATATACGTATATGCCTGTATTTCACATAATAACATACATGGGACATATACCAAACCCGACAGCCTCGAACAGCCTTGCCTCAGGACGTGCGAATGTTTTCAGTTTTGCTATCGAAATATTTAGCCAAGAAGAAAGATATATTCATACCATCCAATTCGGAATTCTTGATGTGTCATTGAGTCATCGTACGATAAGCCTTAATAATTTCCCAACGAGCCTACGCGTAGTCATAACAACAAATTTCGATTTTACAAAGGCGTATCGATCAACGATCGAATCAAGGATTTATTAACGTCAAATTTTTAGTACACTTTATATATATATATATCGCCGCTTCGATCATCATCCCAAAGAAGATTAGCGTTGAAAAAAGTTAATAATAATTATTATTCAAAAAAACCAAACAAAATTGCCAAAGGCTACTACTGAGCTGTCATTCGGTTTATCAGGCATGTCACGACAGAATCATCACTATTGAAGATCATACCGGATTACTTGAAAGTAGCCACGATCGACAGGATTAACCTTTACCGTCAATCGCGATGTGAAAAAATCCTTTAAAAAAAACCATTTCAAAATTCAAGGTACACCACGTGTATTGATTATATATACATATAAATTTTTTAGAATACAAAATTCAAACATTTATATCCTACAAGTAATATATCTATACTATATCCTATCTCGATCATCATCTCATTATTCAATATTTCCATACTTCGCTACACTTCGGCCATGTTTTCACTGCTGTTCTATATCTCCAATCTTGTTGCTGTTATGCGATGCTGTTTCGCGATGGTTGGCGCCGATATATCCTTCCCCACCAGATTACTCATTCCCGGGCGTGTAACGTCTCTTACGAAATATCGGATATGTCCGGGAATCCACGTCAGGACGGTAAAGATCTCAGGGTTGTAATGAAATATGATGGTCAGCTATGGTCAGTTGGAAAATTCTCAAGGGACAAAGAAAAACCCATAGCATGGTTAGTGGACTGCGAGTCATTAGCAGCTTTGGCTAATTTACCAAGGGAATTTCATTGTTTCTAGTAATTGTTATTAATTATTACATAGCTGAGACTGTGATTACAGCTATTTCTATTATATATATGGTAGTATCATTATTATTATTTTAAATATTACTATAGTGATTATCCTTTGTGACGCTCGTAATGTCCTTACGCAGTAATGTTATTTCTTAATGGAGTTGAGATCGAACGAATTCCATGAATTCTTACAATCCGCTTTGGCAACTTCGCTTTGGTGTTTCATCGCTTTTTTTTTTACGAGATTTCTAATGATCGAACTATGCGGTTACCTTGGGACATCGCATTGGATCATCCTTGGGAATTACTTCTTAAGGGACAAGGATAGTAAGAGACGCTTTGGACTTTCCTTGACGACCTGCTGCGAGTTGCAACATTTTTTATATCCAATGAAGTCCGTGGGACAATGATCGGTGGTTTTCATGTGGGCGATCATGGAATTTCGGGCAGAGTCATCGATCAGATTCTTCTCCCTCCACTTGGTATGCCCTAATTAGTCACTGCCTACGCATACCGATCGATCTGTCACGAGGGGCTTCTCTATCATAAATATATGCATATATATGTATACTGTATAAATAATCTTCATGATGAACATAATTGCCGTTTCACTAGACCGATAAACATGTATGTTTTAAATAACAGAGACACTCTCAATTTGTTTGCTAAACGATCTGATCGATCGATTATCGATAGACAATATTTCGGTAGCATCTGTTTACGGAAGCTGGTATCGATTTAACGATGGACGTCACGATGACGATAACCACGCGTTCCAAATTTGTATGCTCATATGTAGCAAGTATGTTTGATAAATGAACAAAAAATTTTATTAGATACAAAAAATATAGATGTCGGCATTTAAGAATTTTATTAAATAAATTATATCCGGCCCTATTGTATTTAATTATGTGTCAACGTCGAAGGTATAATTGGCAAATGTGTTGTAGCTGTGTACTATTATTTTAATGATTTAATAAAAAAAAATTATTTTTTTTCTTTACAGGATCCGACGATGCTCAGGGAGGCGTACCAGGAAGAAGAGAAGTACGAGGATTCTGTTTGGTTCAGAGGTACTTGGGTTATATGGAAGTTTGGTGCGCTAAAGCTTCAGGGCAATTCTTTGACTCTCAAATTAGTTTAGTTAGCTACGGGCAAATGTTAGGGCATTCCCACGTTGACGGTACGACCTTGTAACGTTATAACGTGGACGGATATATCGGCTGAATATATAAGAGATCGATGCGAGCAATAACGAGAAGTTTCGATCGATCGATTTTTTGAGCGATTCTTCTTTCGTTCGACGTCACGAAATCCAATGATTCGTCATCTTCGCTACTACTGCAATGTTATATGTCTAACCTAACCTCGGGACTGACGCCTCTTAAACAGTCTTAGGTAATCCTCAAAATTCTTTACCAAATCGCGGTTACATCGGTGAAAGGGTTAAGATGGCTTTTATTCGATTTTCAAGATGATTCAAAAGGATATACGAAATGTCAACTATAATTCTATGGCGTTCGAAATTCTATGGATTTCGATTATTAATGATTCATTTGGATATTCGGATACTCCGTTTACGTAATTAAAATGCAATTTGATAGATCACGAATATGGCAGAATTCTTTGACTGGGTTCCGCTTTAAAAAATTTCGTATTTTGTCACGTGACGCATTATCACTTTATTTTTAAGAAAGTCTTACCTCACCTAGAAATTTATTTCTTAAAAAAAAATAACCTGCACAATTAGTATAAGTCGTTACTTTTTTTTTGATTTTACAAATTACACTAATTCGCACGTTGCTTTCTTACTTTCGTTAACTCTTGATTAATAACTTTAACTCAACTGGTCGACAAGATCTTTTTAATCAAGAATATTGTAGGAACGATCATTGCCGTTTCACTTTTTTTTTTTTCGAAATCTTTTACTTGACGTAAGCTTGACAAGCTTGGTGCTGTAAAATGCAAATTTTACTGTACAACTAGAAATTGACATTTTTTTTATTTTCACTATACCATTTATAACTAGTCTACTCGGGCATATTTTATCTTTGGTTACATACCTAGAATACAGATAATATAAATGTCCGTTCTCAGCCTTTCAAAATTTCAATCCAAAATCGCTAAACAGTACAGAAGAAAGAGTATTGAGCATAAACGAAAAAAAAAATATATGAATATACCGTAAAGGTACAGTATCTAGCGTGGGTAGCGAGGATGAATAATGCCTGACGATAATTTGAATTTTCATATCCGTAAAGTCACAGTCAAGGACTTTTATCAATATGAATACAATGCTTTATGACATAGGCCACAGCATCGCTACCCTCTGTACCTTTTTTTAGTGCGAAACCTCGCCATTCTATTTCCCGTCGTAATGTCATGAATTTTTTATATGACGAGTTGAACTAATATAACCAGTTACTAGTCTGATACTCACTGTTCGATGAAAAATGCTGAAAAAAATATTTGTTTCAATCGAAACCAGGACTTTGATTTTGTTCTTGTCGTCGTTATACGACAGTTTGGCACTCGACATTTTAAGAACTTTCAGCTACTTTACTTTCTAGCCGAAAGTCACCTTAAGCAATTAGGTATACGTATCTCTACTTGGTAGCAAATGATATCGTATTCGTATTCATAAACTACTCAACTGCTACGTACAGTAGCCATATGGACTGAAGAGATCAAGTATTGCCAACGTGATAAACTTTCTTCTCTATTTGTCGTTTCGAACTATGTGCCAATGTTTATACAGTGGCATTGTCGTCGGATATTTAAAAATTCAACTGACAGAAAAGCTAAGTGCTGATGTGGCGCCATCTCGAGATATTTGCGTAAGAACTGAGAATTATTCATCAAGACGAAATATTTCTTCGTCAAGGGTGTAAGTCAAGAATATGTATATGGAGTTTCCAGAGGAATAATATAGTCTTACTATATTCATACGATTACATGACATGATATACATATATGACGCCCCTTTATATATTCACAGAAGCTTCGCCGGTCGCAATTTACCGAAAGACAGGAAAATGGCTGACATAGCAGAAACCTTACGTAAGCATGGTAAACCAAGGAGGATATGTTTCGACGAAAATTTCATCTTGATAAGGATGAAAGTTTCGTAATCACACTCCCGTACAATATTCATACAATTTTAAATCTCCCTGGTACTATTTTTATACTAGCTTCACATACGTCCTTGTCTATTAGCTTATCCATCGTCAGGTATTAAACTCTATCCGGTTTGGAGGGGCCACTTGCTTACGGAACGAAATGAAAAAGAGGCCCCTGATTATAAAATTGATCTCGCACTCATTATACTTGCTATACGTCTCATGGACGTCCTCTATTTTTTGACAAACTAGGCGACCATCGATGCATTGTTTAAATCCGGAAGATAATTAAAGTGGGCGCGAGGTGACTGCGTAGGTAGAATATATATACATAGTATTATGTAAAAATGATACAATATCAACAGTAGAAGGCTGCAGAAGTTCTTATATATTTTTCCCCTATTATCTCCGTCTACCCGCTGCGATTTTAATCGTCAAATCAATGACACGGACACGAGATTCACGCTTTAAAGGTTAATTCGATTATACCAAACGTGGGCTATGATCATATTCGAGGAACAATTAACTTCTCGTAAAATTATCGTCCACTCCTTAACTTTTGACATTCTCCGTAAACATTGGCAGAATCACGATACCTCATGAAGACTGCACGAGTCAAGGTGGCTACAAAAATCGTACATCCGCAAATTTCAGTCTCGTCATCGACCATCCCCGTTGATGTTTTGTTAATCATCAATAAAGAATTCAGTAATTACCACAGTACGTAATTTGTCAGTAGTGCAAAAAATTTTCTCTATCTTTCTTCTTTCTTTCTTCAATGGCGAATCTCTGGAATTTTACGATCGATAAATATCGTCATTGTTCACTGTTAATGACTTCGTACCCATATTCGTCCCGGAATTACGAATGAATTGAGTTAATATCGAGCGTTATACAAACATGCTCCATCAATGGGTATTATGGTTTTTGAAAATTTTACTGAATAAATAGCTCGTAGTTTGATATCAAGTTTATTAAAAAATTAAACAGCTCGAGGAATCCTGCTTCGATGTCGGTACGGAAGAGACAGATGTTTACGTTGACTTTACTGCAGCATCCTTTTCAACTCCTAGACGTCCAATTGCGAATATTTATAGCCGCCTCTATATCTACAGCAGGATGTATTATAACTTCAGCGACTAGTTACGGATAAGCCGGACGTCTTTTACGGAATAACCCCGTATGCAAATTCTGCATAATTCGCTGTGTAAATCATGTTTTTATCGACTGAGTCAGTGCGCAACTGATATGAGAATCCAATAATGTAATTATTGTATTCATAGATTGTTAAACGTCTGTCTGATAGTAGATTTGCAAAAATGAAATTTCTTATGAAACTAATAAATTAATGACCTTCATTCCTTCTTAGAGTTTATCGTATTTTTAATCAAACGAAAAGATCAATTCAGGGTTATCAAGAAATTTTTCGAAATACTACATTGTAAATTTTAATAGTATCATTTTTCATAAATGTCAATGAGAGGATATGCCTAATTTTTTTGACAATGTATAATATTATATTAAAGATCTCGAATCAATTGACATTTACAATATACCGTTTATTTTATCGTATCACATTTTTCAAAAAAATTTACTGTTGATTTCAAAGAATTGTATTTGATTATTTTATACAAATATATATATATAGTATATATATATACTAGTCCGTACAAAGATCCTTATTAAACCGTCGCGTAAGTTATGTTCATTCGTTCACAACGAAATTATTACACAACCATCGTTAATGCCTTGTTAATCGCTTCCGTGGCACAGCAGGCATTAATTGTAGGCAGCCAGTACGTACCTACAATATTTCTATAGCTTTCTGATGGAAGGTATTCCCAATGTATTTTGCATGACGTTACGTCTACTCCGCGTTGTCTTTTCCATACGCCGAAAGAATATCTTGCTACAGACGGACAAACTAGGTAACGCCGGTGTCTTAACATCTCACGTTTCACTTACGTCTTGAATCTTTGGTCACGTTAAATCAATGCTAAGAATGCACTGGATATTCTTTTAGAATTTTCTGTAAGAAATATAATGGAATTTCAACTTTGTTAATAACCGTATCGAGGGCGATGAAGTCACTGGTAGTCGTGTGATGTTACTGCGAAAGGCATATATTGGATACTGAAAAAAAAAAGCTATTACAGCATCGATGTAACGAGGAAGTATCGACGATAAATAAATAGATAAATCTAATGAAAAAAAAAATAAATAAAAATAAAAACAAGAATTGAGAGTAAAAGCCTGTACGTACGTTAATTAAAATTAAAAATAATGAAATAATTAATCACTTAATGACATAACAATTTTTTTATTTCACGTGATAAATCTTTGTAAACCAAATCTTATTCGCAACTCGTCATAACAAGCAACGTACAACAATCCGTAACACGTATCAATTATCCAAAGTGGATGAATATCACGTTCGCTCTATGGTGACTTGTCAAAAAAAAATTTTTTTGCCACGACCACAGACCTTTTGCTTTTCTCAAAATAATTTCACCTCGCATTTGCCCCGCGGGTCTCGTGAACTTGACGTTCCGCGTGGTATTATAGCCGCGGATAAAAGAAATCGCGAGATAAAGAAGAAAAATAAGAAAAAAGGAGCAAGAAAGAAAGATGGCTGATCCGTCACCTCTCACCAACAAGATAGAAAGCCGACTGTGATGAGTTCTTATATACCTATATATCACGCGATGGCAATCCGATCCATGACTTACAGATCTGAAATTCGAGATCATTTCGTCGCTCAAGCGAAAATCACTTTTGGCGCACTTGTTTTGCCGTCACACTGGTGCTGGTAGCCAAGATACGTATCTCTAAAGGTTTATGCCGTTACTGTTTGACATGTTTAATTTTGCTACACAGTATTGCTAATATTGACTATCCTTCTTAATATACAATAATATATGTCCCTACTATACCCTGTTTCCTTTAGCGATTAACAGGCGCAAGTGACCCTTGCTGCTGCTACGACTAATTATGGCATCTAGGTATATCTAATGGTTTGCGCAGTTGATGTCGCGGGAAATCAATTACCGTACGGTATCCCAAGTAAAAAATATATATATACAGGGTGTCCCATTTGAAACAGGACGGTTGAATATCGGTTTAAGGAAGAGCGAGACGGCAAAATGTGTCAGACGAAAGTTGTAGGATACGAAGGCGGAAAATCAGTGCACATAGAATTTGTGCTCCTACTATTTATGCTTCTGTGTTGCAAGCATAAAGTCAGATTCTTTAAATGGCAACAACATTTTTGAACCTCCACAAGTTGTGCGTCTAATCGAGACGAATTCAACCATACCCTATTTTATGAGTTTTTCATCGATTTTTTAGGAAATATCATACAAAAATGGAACAAAATCTGATTATCTTTATTGAAGCTTTTTTACATGTTCGATTTCACGTGTTCCACGTGTGCGATTATATAGGTGCAGGGCACACCTATTGCAGGAGATATTCGATGTTGCCACCATTTTCAGCGAAACACAGCTCAAGCCGGCGTCGAAAGTTTCCGATAACAGACTGAAGAACTACAGGTGAAATGTTTGCAATCGCGTCTCTGATGCGATTTTGTTCCATTTTCGTGTGATATTTCATAGAAAATTGATGAAAAAAAAAATCATAAAATAAGTTATGGTTGAATTCGTCTCGATGAGACGCACAGCTTGTGGGGGGTTCAAAAATGTTGCTGCCATTTAAAAAAACTGGCTTTATGCTTGCAACGTAAAAGCATAAATATTAGGAGCATAAATTCTATTTGCACTGACTTTCCCCCTTCGTAGTCTACAATTTTCGTCTGACACATTTTTCTGTCTCGCTCTTCCTTAAACAGATATTCAACCGTCCTGTTTCAAATGGGACACCCTGTATATATATATACGTATATGACTACATGCGTTGAAGCGTAGGTGGCTTAGCGTGCGGCAATAAGTAATAAGTTATAAGTTAACATCGTGCTCTCGAGTACATTACTCATAGCCGTGAATACGTTGAATAAGATCGTGGTAAAGAAGCGTTCACTTTTTCTCAGTGAGCCAACGAGCCCTCCCAGGGAGCCTAATTAATACGTATTATCATAATTAATATTTTTACCTTGATAGCTGTATAGCTATAACGTAAGTAGAATAGGATCAAAACGATATCCTTGAGCGTAAAGAAAACTTCAGCTTTTGCTCTCTGATTTACTTGCGATTCAAACGTTATGTCGGTACGAGAAGAATGAACTAGGAGTATTAACCATACTTGACAATGTGTAAATGTGAACTGTCCTGTGTTAACCAATCACAATGGAACGGATTATGAGAAGAATATCGCTGGTAATAAACAATGGTTAACCACGTTGAACAAAGGTTGTTACTTTCATTGACGTCACACGTATCTTTACAAATAGGATATTCTAGTTATGATACACAAGTTAAAGGCTTTGACCGGTGTGGTATTTTAAGAATTAGGTGCAGTCATTTTATTTGTAAATGTTTAATAAATATGGAGTTTAAATAGGCGGCTAGTCAAATGTTTTTATTTCATTACGAGCTTTCCTGGTAATTTAATATTAACAGCTGACTTGGATGCGAGGGAAGGAATATTATTTTCAGAATCCAAGCAATGGGTAATTGCAATTTAATGAAAAATAATACATTTAATCGAATCAATTGTGTACATATATTTGTTTGGTAAAGGTCTTAACGTTCTCGGAAATTGTGCGAATAATTCTAAAGTTTATTTTAGCATGTTAATGGAATTTATATTTCACTGCAAATCGCCTTTGGTAACCAGTGGTAATTAAGAACAATTATTATTATCGGATTAATTCGTGAAAAATATTAGAAATACGAGTATGTGAGATGTCGACAGCGCGGTTGGCAGCGCAGATCCTGAAGCGTGGGCGATTCCACAACGAACTTTACACCTACGACGTATTCGCACTCATCTTCGCCATAATTGATAACCAGTCCTATTGAACTGCATGAGTCTTCGTCTATTGGCGCTAATCGAGTATATATAAAAAGCACCAATTAACTTTTGTCCGAAACATTTTTTAATAGGACCAGCAGTATTTTCAACAAGAGAAGAAAAAAATAAACTAAGGCTTCTTTATAACTGAAGAGAGTTCGAAAATGCATTGATGATGACGGACACCATTTTGAAAATTTATTATAATATTATTTGTCAATATTAACAATAAATAGGTTATTTACGCAAGAAAAGACATTAATTAACTTTTTTCTTCTCTTTCAATTTTTGTATCTGCAAAATTGCCATACCTATTAATAATCCCAGGATCTACGCAAAATACTGGTCCTATTAAAAAATGTTTCAGATAAAAGTTAATTGGTCTTTTATGTAACATAACAGTCGGGAATAAAAAAAATATAGGTTCCCATTTAAAAGAAAAGACAAAGTTGACCTTGGAAAAACGTTGAAAACCGCCGCGAATAAAAAATAACGGCACAGCATTTTTTCTTCTCTCGAAACCAAACGAAATTTGTTCGAACAATTTTTTTTTCGTAAAATGCTTCCCTTCCAAGATATTCGTTTGTGCCAAGGTAAACGACTCACCCTGTATAATAGATGTGAAGTGCATATTATATAATACATGTGAAATAATGTATAATAATTAATAATATGTGGCATAAGCATCAAAATCCATATTCCCAACGAGGATCGATAATTTCTACTTCTTTGCATAAAAGATTCCGCTTTTGTAATTTCAAATCGTGCCGAGGGATAATATAACTGCTGCTGTATATATGTATAATGTTATCGGATTTCCATTTTATGGAGTCATTTTGGCGCGTTTCGTGTTGTTACTGGGCCAAGGCCGTCTTCTAACCTTATTCCTGCTCTCAGTGGATTCTGATGTCATCTATCTTATAATATCGCTCGACTTTTTCGAAAGATTCTTTGCGCTGTTAACGTAAATCTCTATGACTGGTTTATAGCTAAGACAGGATCATTATTTTTTTATTTTGTAGCATTTCGTAAAAAATGCATATGATGAACGTGGATTGACGTTCTCTAAAGTCAAAAGTGTGCCCAGGTCAAAGGTACTTGAATGGAATTTTATTGGTCGACCTCATGAAATTGATTCTAGCTATATGTATGACGGTAAGGTAAAACTATTAACTGGTTTATTGACTATTTTTAAAAGCCTTATAAAGTTTGTAGGATTTACTGAGTGCTTTGATATTGTATATCGTATTTATTCATAGAAGTGTCACGCAATAAATAAAAAGATCAGAGAGTTTATATTTCTTTCGTATCATTGAACTTGATGGTCACTTAAACGAAGATCATGATAAATGTTCCGCTTGCTTTTTGCATTACGTTCATCTATGTTTGCCTAAGTGCAGACGCGAAATTTCGAAATATCTTTTCTGTTTGTTTAAATAAATGCTCGACCGGTTCATCGTCCATTTGCTTGTCCAACATTACTATTATCGAAGATTTTATATATTTCCAAATTTATACGAAACTGATACTGGATGAATGGGGAGAAACAAAATTTAGACTGGTTCTAGTCACTTGTACGAATAATTAATCCTTTACGAAAGTTTATAAATAAAATAGTAATAATCGTAAAAAGGTTATTGACACAGTGAATACAGGCCGTTAAACTGTTTAGTGGGATTGAAAGATTTTTCTAAAAAAAAATTTCAACTGGTCACGATCACTGAAATTAGGTTAGTGACGTCAAAGGATCTTACTGATCTTGCTTATCGCCTAGTCGGTAAAGAAGAACATTCGTTTTGACGTGCCGGTAATATAAATATTTCATCCAATACGTAAGTAGTATATTTGACAAGTCAAAAGCGATTAAGCAGAATCATCGTCATGCGTTGAAATCATTGGATTCACTGGACTGGAGTCAAGTTCAGCATCGAGTGATTCAAGGTATGAGAAACACTGCCGAGAAGGCTTAAGCATCAGCATCCGGCTTGGGTCCAGTTACTTGATCATTATGTAGAAAGGCGCCAGGCTTCGAAAATCCAGCACATTAGGTAATTACAGATAAAAAATCTAAACGTTTCCGTTAATCTGACTTGCACGCAAGTATCATCGTTTGAACGCGTCACTGGAAAAAAGTTGGCGGTGGGACATAACGTAATCGCGATCTTCGAAGTAGCAACACGTTCGATGCTCATCGTGTTCGTGGACAAAGCTATTGTCGGTGATTTTGCAAAATCGTTAAAGAGATTTATTGGCCCACCCTGTATGCATGCCACCGATTCAGCTACTTACTTCGGGCACATATAATTTTCCCATCTTAATTCATACTCGTATACCACACTAAATCAGTATTAGGTTTCGCTGGCGATGAACCAGAGTATAAATTAAAATTCTTTAAGATTTATTTCCAGTCGAAGTTCCCGCGCGTCTTTTGCCTCTATGAAACGAAACTTTTAAGCCATTGCGATATTTCCCGTAATGGCCGCCCCGCTACCAGTTAAATTCCACATTTGAATTTTTATGAAATATTGCTAGACGTAGGTACCGATATCCGTGACTATCTGTATACATCACGGTGCTTATGCACGCGTGGATGTATAAATTATGAAAGAAAAAATGGAGATTCCGACTAAAAAGCGCAAGTGAAAGCACTTCAATTTCCAATACCATTTAAGGTAACTACCGGTTGTTATCCAACATCTGGGAAGTCACATTTTTAAGGTTCTTTCAATCATCCGAAAGATCATTAAATTTTACTGATTTCTTTTTCCGCCAGAATAAAATGATTCCCGTTGGATATTATATATGGGTATTGCAACCAAGTGGGGACTTTAATGCCTGGTCTTTAAGTAACAGGGAGTGTGTCACTTGGCGCCTGATATACTACGACGACTTCAATGACAGTATCAGCGATGTACGGATTACGAAGCATTGAAAATACTAACAGAGCCATTTTCTAATTTGGAGCACGAACTCGTTGGGAATAATATGATACTTTTTGAAAATTATAATGTAACTTTTTTATTTTATCTCAAGGCAGGGACAACTGATATATTGGGTATGAAAATAAATGTATTAATGACTCAAAACAAAATTGGTATTTAGTTGTATCTTCTAAGGACTCGGAATGAGTCATAAGAGAGATTCAGCCTCGGCCTTTACGAAATACAAAAAATTTGGGTTCAGTCGAGTGAAGGAAAATAAAAAAAACGATATACAGTGACTTACGTTCGAAAGGAAGAACGAGTTAGATTCTGTAGCTTCTAAATTTAGATCTGGCACTGTGCAAGGAACGTGATGTGGGATGCGTTTTATACAGGGTGTCCAGTGTTTGACTATTCAATTTGAATACAGTTATAGGATATTTTGTATATATTGGAAAAAATATGTTTTATATGCTTTTATATTTACACTCGAACTTTCGACGTTATCTTCAAATTTTGAAAGCATTTATTGATATTAAGTGTTGCTATTTTTTTATGGGTATCATTAACCAAGTCATTCTATCATTTTGATCGTAAAATACAATTACTTATTCATTGGTATAATTTTTTTTTTCCCTTGCGTAACATCTATCATCAAATATACATGCGTATAAAAAATTTGAAATATATTAGAATTTTCATGAAGCGACGCTTTTGAAAAGTCATCCATGATTTCTGAGAGATTCGGTATAAAATTATTTAGTATCCTTGAAATTAACCGATTTCTAATCCTATTAATTCAAACGATTGTTTTTATCGAGGAGTCCAGTAGTTTATCTGATTTTTTTTAACCTGACCTCGGGGTGGCTTTTTAATGTCAGTGTCGAATCTTAATTTTAACACTAAACCTACCGACAATTTTTTATAAACGTATTTTTGGCTTTACAACGGTCAAATGACTGCTCGATGGTACGTTTAGTGTTAAAAAATCGTCAAAAGATTGCGCGTAGGTCACGGATAGCGTGCGGTACCAGAGCTATAATTTTTTTCCACAACAAAAACCAGCCACGCAGCTAAATTTCCTTACCAAAAATAACCCCGTTTAATTAAAAAATAAAAAAATTAGCTATAAATGTATATAAATGTTACGTGATGATTTACTGCCTTTTATTATGCAGTTTCTATTATTATTAACTGCAAAAGTCACACGCCCACCTACCGAATCTATTAGGATTATTAAAAAAAAAGATTATTGCATGCTTTTCAAATCATGAAGTCGCAAGAACATTAAAACGTGCAGCTGATTGGTGTCATCGAATTTTTTCTGTTCGCCTACAAAGACAGTAAAACATCGGTTTCCACAGCGAAGATCGTACATTTCGCAAAGAAAAAAAGAAAAAAAAAACAAATGAAAGTATCGTAAGATATACTGAGTAACTTTAAAACTGAAGTGTTTATAACGCCTTAAAATAATATCAGTTATTTATTTTTTAATTTGCAAATTATACGCCCGATGCTTCGGCCACATCCCGATGAAATTCTCCATTTTTGTTGCACTTTTTTTATCATCCCACACTATTTCTACAAACGTCCAATAAAAATTCTTCACATAAGTGAATAATTATGCAGCCATTTGTTATCAGCTACCTTCCCGAATGTTATATGATACTATAAAATAAAACAAGTAGATTCAGTAAATTCTGCAAATTCTTCATGTTATAAATATCAAAGCATTCCTTTCGTATAAACTTTCCTAATTTTCCCCTCTTATCGTGACCAGTCACGAAAAACATTTTTTCGTCTCCTAATTGCTCCTCCTAAGTTTCACTTAATGACCGAGCTTTAATTAATTGCTATTTCTTAAAAGATATAAGGGTCTGCATATGTATACATGTATACATTTATATATATATATATTTATTAAAGAAATACATAAATCACCCATCCCATCCTCTCCATTAAATTTATATCTATGTAAATATCACGCAAACCAAATATTCGTTCTGCTATACATATATATTCGTCGTTTTATCACCGTCAAATATTCCACTCGTATATCCAAAAATTAGAATTAACGAATTCCTCGGTATAGTAGTATATAAGATTAATAATCATTCCAAAACTTGCATTTGACTATATATGTTTTTATAACCAAGTTCTCCATGAACCATAATATTTACCGTAAAGCACATCATAGCGCTAGACAGGCCAAGATTGAAGTGATTTGTCAAAGGTCGTACGAAGCGAGAAATAAACCGCAGACCGTGTAATAAAATGGTACAAATCGAAATAGCATTTAAGAATGCGAAGCCGCAAGAGTTCAATAAGCGTGTTGAGAGCTATGAGTTACCATGTTAAGCACGTACATACGTGTCGAATTCCCCGAGAGCGACAACACACAAGTACCAATCTTTGCGCGTAATCGAAATGCTGTAGAATAACGGAATCCTTACGTGATACTTTGCGTATAAGTACACAATGTGTATTGTTTGGGACGCGTAAGGAAAAATCGTGTTAAAATAACAAAGACGCTTGGCTGATATAAACGCGAAATTAATCGTATAAAAATATTCTCTAAGCACCTTACGACTCTTCAAATTCTATTTATAATTACGTAACATAAATAATAACCCATGAAATTCAGTCTCAAGTGCGTTTAATGGAAGTAGGCCTAAGGTATGAAAAATTTGTGAACCTAACTTAACCTATTCATTTTGAGAGGTGAGGGGGTATGGGTGATGATTTGTTTGAGCGTTAAAAACAAATTAATTAATGATCACGGAGGGGAGTTTGTCTTCTTAGAAGAACACGTGGAATGATTTTGTTAACTGAAGGAGGGAGTTAATTAATAGAATAATATTGTGCAACTATGTCGAGTTGTGCGGATGAAAGTCGTGTTTGGTAAAATGTCTACTCGGAAATCTTCGGATGGACGTCCGATGAATTAATTATGTAGACATCAATTATAATGGTCATAAAAAAAGATTTTTAATTAACAGGGAACAATTATTGTCACGTTCATTATGGTTCCGCTAATTGGATTGGTCGATTAGTGCACGCGCGGTAGCCAGTTGTACACCCACGATATTCTTAATGGTTCTTGGGTACAGATTGTAGCTCTAGTGAAATCACGGGAATTGCTTAGAGAATTTTTCATTAAAAATTAACGTGAAATTCACGGTAATCATGGGAGGTCATGGTATTTTATAGCATATTAGATATTACCTATATATTTAAAACTAACTCGGACAAATATAATATAATAGTTTGTGACCTGATTTTTCGACTCAAGGTCACAAGGCGACTCCAGCTACCGATCCAGATAACGTTCTGGCTTTTTGATTCCCTTCGAGTCGCCACCCTGATCAGAAGCTACGCTCTCGGGTTAATTCGTACGGCTACGCCAATGCTCTCGAAAAGATTTGTTATTGT
>JASANN010000262.1:1391299-1458868 GCA_031762395.1 Calameuta pygmaea | reverse complement strand
TCGTCTTTCTGATAGGTTCCGTCAGAGCTCTCGTTTTGGTGGAGTTGGGCCTGTTCCACCCCAACTCCCAGTTTATATCGGCTCGTCGATTCCCGGTGAAACAAGAATTGGCTGGCGCCCGCCTGGCATTCGAATGCATGAACGAAGGGTGGACGGACGAAGGTAACGTAGGTTGGTTCTCGCAGATCGTCGTTCTCGGATTTTGTTATCGGTATCGGGTTAAGAAAAAAATACGTTACAATATATATATATTTTCAATGCGAATATCTAATACATCTAATACATCTAATACATCTAGACAGTAATAACAGTCCGCGCCACTCTTGATTCTCTTTGATTATACATATATATAATTCATTGAATTTATTTTCTAATATTTTATAGACGGATACGATATATATATATGTACAGTTACGCGGATTAATATTACTGTCTAGATGTATTAGACATTCGCGTTGAACGCTTTCTTCCAAAACGATCGAGTCTACGTATTCGATTACGAAAATGAATGCGTAATGAAACGCAGCATTCTATGCATACGATTAGCCTTAGTTATTAATGAGCATCGAATTCCAATCGTGGCGCCCACAATGGGATTACGTTTTATGAAAAATGAGAGGGCTTTCACGTAATCGCTCGTACATAATTCGTGCGCACCTACTTCTGCACGAGAAAGCACAGGCAACGTTTATTAATTATAATGCTCCAGGGAGGAGGATTATACTTTCTTGACTTTTTTTATTTTAATTTTGGAATGTTTGAGAAATTTCAAAAAAAAATCGTTATGACACACGTTAATGGATTATAGATTAAATTATATGGGTACGTGTTAGTCGAGTCATCTAACATTGTTTTCGGTTTTTTTTATCTTACGATACAAAAAAGTCATTACGTTATTTTAAACGATAAAAATATATCTAATGATTTTCTTCGTTTCGATAGTTGGTGACGACATGATTCGTGAAATTTTAAATGTTTTAACATTTTTCAATAGAAATCACACGACCTTCTTTTAAACCCCTACGATCTTAACCAATATATATATATATATACATATATATACATAAATAATGAAAATCCAATCACATCAGGTACACTTTTATTTTCAAAAATTGTTATTCGCTAAATGATTATCGAAATAATTACGAAATTCAATTTTATACTAGTAATTAATACACACATGCTCACGTTTAAAGGATTCGACAGTGTTGAACGCTCTTCGTAAATTTCATACCCGGTCCAAGCGTCCCGGTAAGGTTCCCCATTACGGAAACCCAAGTACGCGTGCGCGCGACAAGAAAAAAAGAAAGAAGAAAAAAAAGAGAAGAGGAAACCGATACAAGTCTCAATTCGAAATGATTTCCGCAAACAAGAACACAAATTATTCTCTTCCTACGTTTCGGGCATCCCGGAATGGAGTGGAGAGTCCTACGTAAGGAAGCCTGAGCATCGAATACCTTTTACGTAAGGCCTCGCAAGTAAGAAAGTTCAAAGTTATTAATTACGGTGATTAAAGGAGCCACTCGCTAGGAGGTTCTCATCGGGTGTCCGTCCAGCTGTGAGAAATCAAGTAAAAGTCCAGGCTAATAGATTGCGCGAATCGGTGCTGGCTCGTTACCTATAGCTCATACCGCTGTTTACCGTACCGTTTGCAAATTCTATATTACAGATTTTTTTATTCATATTTTTTTTTTCCTTTCCTTTCCTTTCTCCATTCTTATAGTCAATCGTATCTCAGTTATCTGCTCATTCGAGTACCGTTTTGTTATAACGGAGGCCATTAGAGGTTAGAATTGAATTAGAAGTCTGGAATATTTTGGGTCCTAATGATCACAAAATGATATTTTTAATGGTCTTCTTAATTACATATGTGATCAAGCGTAACTATCCTTGTGTACGCTTCGACTGGGAAAGTCAAGTTTCGATATTGTTTTTCGTGATGGTTTTTATTTTTTCAGATCTTAATCGTTGTTCGGGAATTATTTAGGTTACTTAATTATTACGCATTCATGAGGATGATTATTATTTTATCCGTTACTGGGCCCAGCGAAGTATGTCGCATTTCATGCTGAATAAATGTCTAACGCTAAGGATAGAGATTGGTCAATCGTTTATTGCGAACGAGACACAGTTAAGTCCTATGACTGATCATTCTTCATTGAAGTGTACTTATTTGTAGAAATTTGGTATACTCTAGAATTTGTATCGTTAAAAATTTCTACTTTTTTTAATTAAAATGTTTTGGGGAAAAATTATAGTTTGACTGAAATAAAAAATTAATCACGTCTTTTCACTTGACGCTAATTAAGTATTTTTATTAGGATTTATTATGCTTGATATTAACATTTGATATTCAATAGAAACTTCAGCGACGGCGGATACAAATGACGGTACCACTTTTATCTGACCTGAAGGCGGAATAAGATTTGCAAGTGGCAGTTTTAGGAATTCGGACTTTCAGAGCCAATCACCGTTTAACCTTAAACAGTCAATAAAAATTCATGAAACAGCGAAATTTATCTGAAAAACATCGTATTCTTTTGAATTAAGAGGTATGCAGATTCCAAAAAAAAATAATAATAATTAAACACATCATTCCCATTCCAAAATGAATTAGTAGACCAATTCTCATAATACACACCCACCAGTTATCGTTACAGGAGAAATTGCAAAATGTCCATTAATAATAAAATTCTTTCACCTCCCATCTTTTTTTTTTTTTTTTTATTTCAACGTCAAGCCGTAAATCTTTCGCTTCTTCTGAAACAATGAGAGGAGATCTCGACGATACACTTTCGGACATTTTGGTTTTATTACTCGGAGACGTTACGCAATACCGCTTTCTGTTTGGTTAAAAGAGTATAGGGTCTATCCGAGGTCAGGTCAGATCAGTTCGATATCAAAGAAAGAAATGTGGAGAGAAAATAAAAAAATAAAAATAATGGAGCAAATATTATTTCAGTCAAAGTTCGACATCCTTATAGACTGCTATTGAGTCAGATACGATCTCTTTATTGTTTAGTATCGTTTGATCCTTTGCCGAACAATTCAATTGTTCAAATCGTTTTGTCGCTGCGTTTCTAACTAAAGGAATTACTTATTACGTAGTTCTAACCTATGAATCAATATTCGTTTTCAAAACGATGCATTTATTAGTGAAGCAAGATATGTTGTTTTTCTTCTCCGCTATACTTTAAGTGCCAATTCTCATGCCATTTGTGGTATGATGGGCAGAGTCACGAAAGGCGGAAATTTACCCATCTCACGTACTTATAGTAGTTAAAAATTCGAAGAAAAAAAAACAACATTAAAACAGTAGAAACGTGAATTTTCGAATGGCTGACGCGTCGGTGTAACCATTGGGAATTAATTATTTTACGTACGATTCAATAGGAATGTCCTTCCGTAGCGTGCAGGGAACACTCGCCTTAATGTAATTGTGCCTTTAACAATGCATTGCGAAAGGGGCGTCCTTTTGGACACGATGGTGTCACTCGATAAAGATTCTCTTGCGCATGACATTCAGTTATGCATGAATCAAATCCCGACGCGTCGTTACGGTACGAGAACTGTAAAGAAGAAAAAAAAAAGGAATGTAACGGATAAGTTTTTCGTGCTCGTGCCTACGTGCTTACCATATTCTTATGTACGTACGGTTGAAGTGATATTACGTAGATGTCAGTTCTATGAAATATTTACTTACGTAAATTATTTTCAAGTTTATTTTCACGAGTTAGAATTAATGCAGGAAACAAGATTGAAACGTAATTGACACCCTTATCACGTCTTCGCAGCTTTATCGAACCAGGTATACGTTTATTTATTATAAAACTGAGAGACACTGAAATTCTCGTTGGTTAGACAACCGAGTTTTTCGGCACGTTATGACTACTCCGAGATATCTGTGAAATGACCATTAAACAGAATAACTTTTAATATTCAAACGTTTAGAGTCATATTTTATTGTTACAATTTTATGTCAGTCATATTTTGTAGATTTCAAAAACTTGAAACCACATTTACATTATGTATAAAAGTCTCGTCAGACTTTAAAATATAGATGGCTCTGTATGATGGGTCCGTGTATTGCTCTGTTTTATCGACAGTCGCATATTCAGTATTTTGTCCGCTGTGAACGACGACCAGGATGGTAAAACAGGGTCTATATCGACGGAGAGTTTGTATTACTTGCACGATCTTCATTTTCGATGGCGCTTCGAATGCTTTTCATTAGATTCGCAATTATCACATTAAACAATATCGGCCATCGAATAATAGAGTTAAATATCAATATTAAAGATCAATATAAAACAAAAGATTTGCGAGTAGCTGAAAATCACACTTAGGCCACGTAAACAACAAATATGTACAATAAGTTTTTACTTAATATACAATTTCATCCGTTACGTACAAGGATAAAAATAAGTATGTGGACTATTTTAGGTTATATTCCTACCGCATTCTGTGCCTTCGATGAGTAGCGAATAAATGTATGTATATGTCCATCGCAGTACTTGTGTAGTATTTTTTTCTTATTCCGAATATGCACCTTATCTCTCTGATTCACTGTCAAAAATATAATTAGCATCAAAATGGAGCATGAAATCTGTTGCGCATTTACGATTGATATAAAAATCTCGAAGAAATAACAATAATAATGACTTTTATAGACACTTTTATTTCGTTATATTACATGGATTAGCTATGATATATCACGATGATTAATTACATTTGGCTTATGCGGCCGTGGCATTTTAAACTCAACCTTGTATACTTTAGGACTTGGAAAATAATCTAATGCAACCTCACGATAACCTCGTAATACCTAATAGAATATACCCAGTTCTAATTACAATATAATACATCCCTCGTTAATTGAAATATATGAATACTTTACTTTGGTGTTTCTTAACGTAATACGTATGGATTCTCTGTGACAAATAATTCACAGAGTACCAGCTGCTGTACCAGGTGCCTTTGAGCTCATCAATCGAATTACCAGCGAAGTGTCCCTGACCAAGTAATTAAAGCTCGAAAATTAATTAATATTAATCAAAACGCAATGGCATTCTCCAAGATGGCTACGCTCCTCCCTATCACTCGAAAGGGACACCCAAGATCCAATTCCTCGAGTATAAACCAAATCCCTGGCATCAATCTGCTGTCTTCGAGGCTCAAGCTAGGTATAGGAATGAAGTCGCATAATTTCCCCGACCATCGTTCGCACCCAATACATATTCTATCTCTACAATAATTTATCACGTAACATTAATTTCTTCGTCCTCCTCATTATCCGTGTGCTCTTCTGGTCGCTGAGGACTCGTTAACGGACTGACGTCACTTAGATCCAATCTCGGCCTATCGCCGTCAGCATCGCTCAAATCTGGATTAGGATTATTCTTGTTAGGCAATGTCTGCTCCCGTGATCCACCGTTGGCCAGTAATTCACGTTCCTTACTGTTTCGCCATTTCATACGTCGATTTTGAAACCATATTTTCACCTGGAACGAAAACACCATAAGATATCAGTTAAAAATATTTAAAAAATTTCTTATCGTTAACAAGGATATATTTAAAAAAAAAGTAATTTAAAAAAATGTGTTTTTGGTTTCCTATCAATATACGTTACACCCTTCACCCTGGTCATAAATGTATTTAAGGCTGGGTCTATTATCGCACTTAAACTGTAAAGAGTGATTACAAGGTACAGGCTGATCCCCTAGGGACCTAAGGGTAACCCTGTACATGGACTCATGTATGTTGCCGCATGCTACCCTTCATCCAATTGGATTCTGTAGTCCCGCCCTATTGCCAATCACGAGGCACGCCTAGCGCTTCTTGTCTCAGCCCTTAACCAGAGACAGCACCCTTATTTTGTACGTTAAAGACCATGCATTATCCAGCCGTTAAACGGGCCAACGTCAAACGCACGCGTCTCCAGATTCCCTAGGTATCCCTCTGGTATCCCCTTCGTTTTCCTCGCTGACACGTTCCACGTGCTACCTTAAATCCCTGTTAAATCGTTGACCCTACAAGCAGGATTGATTTACCTAAACTGCTTTTCGAAATTTCATTTAGTGGGTGTGCAGTTGACACCTCTGCAACGACTGTCGACTCGGCTATTTTTTTTTTTAACGGTTAACGCAGGGTGGGATCGAATGATCGTTTGTCATTCGATCTAATTAATTTGCTAGCTTTACTTTTGCGCTGTGAGTAAATTATGAATTTTGCATTTGACAATATTTCAATCGATTTTATTCAATTGCGTCACGACTTGAACGGCGTGATAAAGAAATAACAAAATTCTATTTTTACAGTCACATCCTTTCTTTCAGAACGTTAGCGTTACCCTGCTCGTGTTAACGTAACTTCACAGCCACCTGAAATACGGTGTGAGGGTAGCTTTATTTTCGTTTTCTTCGTTTCGTTTTACGTTTACTGGGACGGCAGTGATTGATTGTCCCGTCAGTAGCAGCCAGGGCTGAGAGTAACAAAAGTAACAAAGCGCCAGACCCGCGCGCCGCTTTTCGGCAAAGTTGAATTACTACGTTTCCGCCGCACGGGGCGGTTACGGGTTCGCGTTAATTTTGTCTTCGGGAGGTGAGACGTTTTTTTTTTTTTGGGCGACTCGAAAGAAAGCTGCGATTGCGCGTCACGCACTGCGGTCAGTGACTGGACAAAATTTCTCGGGAGTGAATTCCGAACAAGACACCCTAAATTCTAAAGAATCATATACAATTACGAAAATCGGTAAAAGGAACTTTCAAAAGATCAAAAAACAACCCCCCGTTCCTTTTACCCCTTGTGAAATCACAAACCGTTTAAATATAAAATTCAAAAAAAAGCATCTCCTTCACTTCTCGCGCACAAGAGGCTAATCTGTCAAGACTGACGAGTGTTACTCCTGGATAGTTGATCCAGCCGGGATTATGAGTATTAGGTATAATGATATCTGAAATGCGTTATAGAGTGAGTGAGTAGGTAATCGTTAAACGATTGGCTGCAGCCTCGCCTGAGCCGTCGCTACCCTAGCAACCCTCGGTATCCTCCGTTTAACTCCCCGACTACTCCCATAGCCCATGCCCCCATGCCCCCATGCCCCATGCCAAGCACGCTGTGCCCCATAGCCGTGCCTAGTGGCGGTGGCGCCATCTGGCGCAATTTAATAAAAGACGATCGATTATGACGTCGGCCTCAGAACTACCCCTGAGCGCGAGGAGGTAAGAGAGGAAGGAGGTCGACGGAGGCGGAGGAGAGAATTGGTATAGAAGCGGTTGGCAGGGTTACGGAAGAGAGGGAGGAGAGCATGGAAGAGAGTGAATCGGTGAGTATAACTCGAGGGAGAGAACAAGAGAGATGGAAAAGCAGGGAGAATGGAGGAAAAGGGGTCGTGGGCGATTGTTAAAGGGGAATGGGGAAGGGGGGGAGGGGGATCAAACGTAAAAACTCTGGCGTAAAGCTGCGACTTGGCGGTGGGGATTATACTTGATGCATGGAAGAGGAATTTCGAATTCACATGTTAATACGGAAAAAGGGGATTCCATATTTATTGTTACACCCGCTATGGATTCCGAGGGTGGTTATGGATACGAGTATCCTGAACTTGAAGGATGTATCGAAGGAGTCTGCTATTCGAGTAGCTTCAGGCATCGATGTCGAGATACAATTACCATGTGATTGCTACTGTACATAAAATCGTGCCATAAGAGAAAATAGCTAATTAAACTATGGGAATGTAATACCCACTTCGTTTACCATAGAAATTTATCACCTCGGATCGAGCCATAGATCAACTATCTCAATTATATGTTTTGGGGCTCTGATTTGAAATAGGGATGAGTCAGGTTAGTTTATCCATTAAAGTTGATTCGCGCATCTTGAGAATTATTAAATTTAATCCATAAAGTATAAGAATCTATATGCATACCAGGATATTGTATATTCATGGTTTCTTAGCTCCCGCCTCCAGGACCACGCGGCATCTCAAAGTAAAATCCATAATGCATGAAGGACCATGGCTTAGCCAAAGCTTAAGCTATAGGATATTGCACGGCGTTATATTCATGTTATGCCCTGCAAGAGGCAGCCTTTGTTTTTAATATCTACAGCATATTATACCAGAAGTTCGGCCATAAGCGAAACATTATATTTAGGCATATCAGGTACGACCGAGTCTTATCAAAGAGTCGTTTAGATAAATTGATACTTGAATTGAGAAAATTTTTCATTTAATCATCGGCTACTCGTTTGAGTGCGTAAACATTGACCCTGATTAATCGTATTATTTCAGGCACTTTTATATACGTCAAATGTCAATGCAAACAGAGTGGGACTTCCCGTTAGGGAAAGGTCGTGGCTGAGAGACTCTTGAAACGTTACCTAAGATAAACGGGAATACAGTCTCGGACTAATGGCTACAAATTGATTTGACTGATGGAATCCGGGAAACTCTATATCCAGTGAAATTCAAACCTAATGGCCGATCTATCTAACGTGTCAGCGTCAGGTCTTTCGGTCGCTGTGGGAAATGCAGGGATTGCGTTTGCCCACTGATTGACTAACCATAGCATAGGAACGGTATAGTTCGACTCGTAGAAATTCCGACGGTTTAATTATATTGGCCACGATGAATAATTACCAGGTGCCAAGAAGTCGCCGACGGGGAAATCGTAGACGTTCATTCGTGCCTCTATTTATGTAGTCAGATAAGAAAGAAAGGACGAAAGAACGAAAGAAAATGACTTTTTTTTTTCTTTTTCATATACTCGTTCTTTCTATCTTTTTTTCTTTTTCATCCTATTGCTAAGCTTCCGCTCTATCGGAGCCTGTGCTTTTTCTTCTTGGGAGCTTAAGTTAGTAACCTGTCAGAACCAACCAATGGGATCTATTATTTGCACGGACCTAATCTTCGAATTCCATGAAGAGCCATAGTTCCTCCCCCTATATCTCTGACTGATTCGATAAAATTCCACTATGGCGAGATAATAAATAAAATAAATTCGCAAGAGGATGCTGTAAGGTTTGATTTTATCGTACGGTTGCTGTACAGGACTCTGTCCTGCGGATAAGGACGTCATTGTGCTTGTATTGATTAGAAAAATTGTCCTTAGAAATTGGCAACCATGGAAAGAAGGGGTCTTAAGGTTTTCTTATTTATTTTTTAATCATAAGTACGAGTGCTGTCTGACGGTGAATGATATCGTTGATTTTAGGGCAGTGCACGCGACTATTTATATATCAGATAAGATGGAAGCTTTATCAGGGGGAAGCTAAGATAATAGGTACAGAGGGACGATACGAATGGAGAATTGAAATTCCGTGAAATTTCGTAAGGACTGCAGGCACCCACATCTTCGTCGTACAAATTAAAGAATTAAGACAACAGCGTGATCCTGACAAGCTGCCATCAGCTGGCCAAAGGAAGCTGGCGTGCTGTCGGGACGGATTATTAAAAAGATAACGAGCCTCCGGGGCTCTTATAATTTTTCTTTTAATTCTCTCAGGGGTGGCAGGATCTTTGATTTAACTGCGGTATTTCATTCCGCTCGACTTGGAAGCGACACCTGGAACGACAGATCCGCCACACGCAGTCAAGTGAAAATTCGTGAATAAGGTTTTACGAAAAAAAAATCTATACCGATATATTTTTTCTTTTTCATAATTTTTATAAGATGACGCAAAAAATTGTCTCAACGTACCAGCCGAACGTTTAGTAAAAAAAAAAAAAAAAATGGAAGCTCAATAATAAACTAGTGTGGTATATTTACGGGGGTGAACACGGGAAGAGAAGAGAAAGGGCAGTTGCGCCTAACTGAGGTGGCGCTGGGTCCACCCACCATCACTAATTACTTTAGTTATCCCTCTGGAGTCCTCGCCCAGTTCGTTTCACCCCTTGCCATAAAGCGCAGCGTTCAAAGCCGAGTGAAACGCCACCTTGGTTCGCCCACAAAGTACAAACTACTAAGAAGCCTTTATTATTATTATCACACCGCTCGTAAACCACGAATCCTTAATTAAATCTAAGAAGAGATTCATGGAGCGAACGCGATCAAATCTACGATTATTCGACTTATGATCAGTCATTAAATGATCGTTTGGAATAATCAGATTCACTTTTGAGATTCGAGCATTCAGAATGTCACGAGCATTCAGAAATGAATCCGAGACACAACAGATTCTCCAAAGGGTTTAATCAGCCGTTTATTCGATCCCACCGTATGTGTGTCTTCGTCTTACGCGCGTATAAGCCAATAAGCCCGTCTCTCTCGCACTCACAGGAAAAATAAGAAATTCCAAAAATCTTAACAAATATGCAATTTCGTTCCGATCCGCTTTTCAATTTAACAATGAATCTTAACCCAATCTTAACCCTTAAATCACACCTGTAGTCATCAAATACAAAATTCATAGTGAAGTCAAAAAAATTGTATTTGCCTTTTAGGATCAGCAGAAGATTGTAAAAGGACGTCAATTTACATAGATCCTAGGCTATGGCGGGCTAATGCCAAAGTCGTGCAAGCACTATCGACGTGTGTTCTTACGTTTCTCGTAAAACCAAGAACAGAGTGAGCTGCGACCAATGGCAGTCGAGGTATGGCGCTCAAGGTGTGAATTATACATGAGGATATCCTCCGACCCTCCCGTCCTATTCCATCGGCAGCTTACCAGCTATCCCTTGTCCCTATTTACTCCAAAACTTGAAACCCCTCTGCGCATGCGCCTTCCTACCACTTCACTATCAAACGCACCACTAACTATAGTGAACGTATAGCAATTCACGGGTACGCCATCTGCGCCATATCTATATTCGAAGCCTAGAGTCTTTGGGAGAAAATCAAATGGTATATATATTATAAATTAAGGTTAGTTTTCAATTGCGACAGTCTAATGCCACGATCGTCTCCGTTGCTAGGATAAATAGCCCAACCAGCTGGGAAAGTCGTTGAACTAAGCTCATGAAATCAAATGAAACCAGTTCAGTACCATTTCCGGGTTTGTTCGGTTTCATTAGTATCGCACAGTTAGGTTTGGGGTTGGCAATGCTAGATGTGTGCAACTAATGAACTGGCATTACCCGATTAACCCCAACCGAGGTATTATGTGCCTACTGTATGTACATACACCTACTCCACTCTTTCTCTATATATATATATCAATACGATACGCCGAAGTACCACGGGGATACGTATGTGTAACTGGCTGCGTATATATTGTATATACTGACGTGGGAATCTCGTATATACATACCTATATATTTACTCACTGCTAGCTGAAGCTCGAGCATTAGTCTCCATCAATCCGGTGAATGGAGTTGAGTAGAGTTTAGCGGAGCTGAACTCGCGGGGGGTTTCGTACTTCGTTAACCCGACAATTAGTGCCCTAATAAGGTCATTAAGTGCCGTATATTTCGCTTGCTATAATCTCGAGCACTCGATCGCATAGGGAACTTGTATAACCGACTATTTCGTATAACGATTGTACACCGATATATCAATGTAACGTATACGTGTCTCTCTGGAAGACTTTAAATGAGCTGCAATCTGCCTCTCCTTGATGACTATCGCTAAGTAGTTATTCATTTTGCATTAATTAAAAGGCCTTCACTGTACTTTGAATTTGAACAATTCAAAGTGCCCAGTAATGATTACCTAAAAGTGCTGGTACCTTTAGTACCTAAGAGTGTACTTTTTTCTTCTTCTTTTTTTGGGGGGGGGGGGGGGGGATTCTTACCTGTGAATCCTTAAGTCCAAGTTTCTCGGCCAATTTCTTACGATCGGGTTTGCTGATGTATTTCTGAATCTGGAACCTCTTCTCAAGGCCACGTCTTTGAAGATCCGAAAATACGGCCCTCCTCATCATCCCTCGACGTGGCTTACCCCGTGCGCTTCCTGCCCAAGGAAATCCAAGACTCATACCAGCCAAGTCGTTAAGACCACCCTGTATCGCACCGGGGAATCCTGCTCCGCCCCCAGGAGCACCGGGATGATGACTTCCGGTACCAGGCGTCGCCACTGGACAAACGAACAGCACGTATTACTCCAAGCTATTGCACAATTTTTATATGCCAATAAAAACTTTTCGCAGCCTTTCATTCCGATGATCAAAGTCCTTGCCAATGCGGAGGACGAGCAATTGAATTTCGAGGTCGCGTGTCTGAGCGATATTGCCAAGCTGAGCATGATGATATTATCTGCACCGATGATATTTCCACGCACTTGTTGCATGCGTACGTTTTGCTTGTGACGGTGGTGCACACACATAATATGGCAGTGCTTTCACTGCACTTCATATGCACTCCATGTCCCGTGCGAGCCTACCTCTAACAAGATATGCAATGTATCTATATACTGTATGTGCTTGTGTTAATTAACTACGGTCAAACGGCGACGATTCAGTTTTAATTGTTGCATTGCGACATATTTTTTTTTAATACTTGTCATCGATAACTTCGTTATTTGATGAAAAAAAAAAAAAAGAAAATTGTTAACTAACCGGTGAGATAAGGTCCTCTACATGCCAGAAGCTGATGCAACGCATGATGAGCATTTGGCGGTAGATGATGTTGAGCTGGATGATGTCCTGGATGTGGAGGATGATGTGGGTGATAGGCGGCTGGTCTTGCTATCGGTTTGGCTATGTTATAACCTGCCGAATTTTGGAGGTTGTGAAGAAATGCCGGTATCGCACCTGGCGGAAGGCCCTGGAAGCTCTCTATAATAACAGATAACAAGGTTATGTTTAAAATTTACACGGAATAATATATCAGTATATACTTATCTCGTGTAAGCGAATATAATTCACGGAACGTAATTATTTCTTAAGTATGAATCACAAACAGTGAAGTGCAATTGCATAAGCGGGAGAGCTTAGGAAATTAAGTTGAAGATAAATTTTACCAGCACGCGGCTCCCTCCATCAGTACATGGTGAAATGTTTAAATCACTGTGTTTCTTGTGACGTATAATTCAAGCTGACACCCTCAACTAAACCCTTCTCAACAGCTCCAGGCAACCCTCAACCTCCTGCCGCACTTCAACACCTTCGTAAGAGTAAATGCCCAGCCATATAATCACATATCGAATATACACGTTTGTATATACGTTTAAAATATTGATATACCGCGATTGAAAAATATAATTAAAAATTTGAAGAACTATTGAATAAATTTTATTTTATATATCTAATTAATTAGATATTCGATAATTATTTTTTTATATGAATAAGATACTCAAATGATACTCTGTTGTTTGTATTTCAATGATAACCATATGTGATTCGAAATTCTAATCCACGTTTAGAATTTTATTCAATTGTTAATGAATAAGCGTATGTGACAAGCACGAATTTATGACATCATTAATATTATTTCATTGCGGTATGACGAATATACCATGGACTGTTATATAATCCCGTTTTCACATTAAATGAAATATGGCGGCATCGTAAGGTAGGACCGAACGATTACTATGAAGTCGTTATTTTATTATCGTTTTCTTAGTACAGTCATATTTCAGAAAGGCCGTTTTATTATTAATTAAATTATAAACGTCTCTTCTGTGTCGTTGGTCCTTGCCGATATATACATATATATATATATATGTATATATCTTTAACATTTTATAATTATCACTCGTACCCGATATCAGATCTTTGCATAAAAATTTGTAAAGGGTACCACGAAAAAATTTCTTTTGTCAAAAAAAAACGATCATTCTTTCATTTGCTTGCTCCTGAAATATGAAAAACCATGCCCGCAGGTAGCGCTTACAGATCTCGTATTCTTTGAGGCGATTTATCAGGGTACGGTTAACGATAAATTGTAATGTCGTAACCGCCCCGATATAGACAAGGACCTTTTAAAGCATGCAGGCATAAAAGCAGTCGAATCGTCAGGCATTCTGGATTTTGGGATGGTACCAACATACGTGAGAGACTAACCTCCTCTTCCCCTCCCGCCGTCTGTCTATCCATAATAATGCATAGGGGGGCTGGTCGAAGGACTATTTTTAACATTTTTTAGATAGTCCGCCACGCCCAGTGGTTCCGAAAAAAAAGTGACATGTTTGAAAATAATAAAATAATGGAGCTTAGTCAGGGGTTTGCTTTGCGTTCAACCAGACAATGCCCGACAATGGGCTATACACGTCGCCCCATTGTATAACGTACCCCATAAAATACTCATCGCCTTTTATCGTTGTTTTCCTAGCCAGCCAATGAGAACGCAGACCCGAGGAGCACGGGCTAATAAGGGATCAGGATCCAACGGAAACATTGAATGGGAATGATTTTTTTTTTAACCCGGCAAGATTAAGCTCAGCCGAAGAGCTGCGATGTTGTTACAGTTGTAGCAGTTTTTCTAGGGCCCCAGTTAAGTCCACCTTTTTCTAACTGCCTGGATAGATGGTTATTTTTTGGGATTATGGTTTGATGCATTATTAACTAGATACTGATGCAGGTTTCATCTCTGAATGCATCTCCGTCATCGACTTAGGGAAGAACTGCCAGGGGTGGCATTTGGTCATGATATTTATTTTATACACAACCCTGATGTATTTGATTTCGACGATTCTCATAAACACGTCTGTAGTCCGATAATTGTAAATAGAATATATTATACGTAATTTGACAATTATGCATTTACCGATGCGCTAAATGCAATTTGGAACATCGAGCTCGAATTCAAATGCGATATAAACCTCTGCACTGTGCTATTTGTCTATCTATGTATTATTCGGTTTGCCGGTACTAGCATCGCCGATGAAATTCGAATTTGTTGCTAATCACTTTTTCGCACAATTATTTCACAACATTTTCGACATGACGTATAAACGGATATGGTGGGCGGGTGTAGTACAATGAAGAGGACGGGAGTGAAGCATTGGCTGAGGGAGGGAGGGGGGGGGTTGAGTGGAAAGAGCAAAAGTAGATAAAGAGGATGAGGAGGAGGAGGAGGAGGAGGATGACGAGGGTGGAGACAGAGAGGGTTGTAACACATGCACGTGGCACGGTCAGTGCATTCGCTATCCGACAAATGCATAAAACCCCACCCTGTTTCGTGCAACGTTCTCAACCCACCCACCCCCTCCCCCCTTCCCCCTTCATCAACTCTGGCATACGTATGCAATCCGCCAATGTTAAATGCAACATTCGCGGATTCTATTTACGTCTGCGTGTTTATTGTGCGTGTATGAAATTTATCAGCTCGTGTCAATCATGAAGAGGAAGAAAAAACGACATCGGAAACAACAACGGCTAGCACGACAGGGAACATGGGGAAGCTGGGATTTCACGATATTAACGTTCGGCATTGTCTTTTTATAAAAAAAAATATGAATTAATAACATGTTTTGTTGAAATTAAATTAATTTATTCATTTGATATCGATTGATTGAATCGTCGAAGTAGTTTTGAGAGTTTATTTTATTTTGCTGTGTTTTTCGTAGTATATTCTTTTTTACGAAAGCACTGTAGGACTTTTTCAGTGGAAGAGCAAATTCGGGGTCAGGCATGTTTGACTAGAGTGGACGATGCGTCCGAAATGGATTGAAATATTTGATATGAACAAATTACGTAATAGAAGGTTAAAACGGACCGTGCCAATACGTCGTTAGATTCCTCCGCTTGTCTAATATTATAGGCAGCAATCGTAAGGGCTTAATATAAGGGTGAAGGTAAGTGGCGGACCAGCTGACGCCGACTCCACCCTGCACGCACGCTGCGACTCGTCTTGAGGGTGTGTGGATGAGATTTAGGGACCGACGACAGAAGTCTGTTCCCGACACTGATTTGTGGGTGACCTTTGTTTCTACTCTCAAGGACCGCGGGACGACTGTGTCAATTTCTTATGGATAAAATTTCTCTCGCTAGGAAGATTCACCAGGATCCACGTACAGGATATATTGCCGTTAGAGGATTGAAAGTGACCAGGATATAACCTAATAAAATTCATTACGCGAACCTAGAGATCCTATGGAAAATAATAATTTTCTTGCGAATAAACAGATAGCTTAATATACAAAAAAAAAAAATTACCAGGATTTGGCCTCCTGTCGTGATTTCCTCCTAGGATGGCATTCACGCTGAATTTCAATTGCGGCTTCTCTTTCTCCTGGATTCTTCTGCATCCTGGTCCCGTACACCGATCATCGCCACAGGTACACGTTTCCTCGCCTATCCTATCAGTGCGATCAGCATCCCGGTCCATGTGGATTCTCATCTCATCGGTTGCGTGTATTCTACCGATATCAAATCTTCTCTCGATCGACGGTATAGAAATGCGATCCCGTTCATTTCGCAGGACGTCGATCCGGTCTCGATCCTGGATACTGGCGTCGGTCTCACCGGATATCCTATCCTCGTCCATGGAATTATTTGAATCCATAGCGGAACTAGATCTGTTCTCGATTCTCTCAGCCAATCTCTCCATGACGTTACTCAGCCTGTCAATTCCGGCGGACGCCGGGGTATCAATCCTCTCGTTATCCAAGTCCATCGTCGTACCCAGATTCCTATCAGGATCCTTATCCTCGAGACGATCCCGCGAATCCTGCATAGCCGACATTCGGTCCATAAGAATCCTATCCCTATCACTGACAATTCTACCTGAACGTTGATCCCGCTCAGGATCGCATGATCTGTCGCTCATCGATGTCCTACCGTTTCTCTCGTAATCCTGATCTCTTTCCATTCGTATATTCTCGGACTCTATTCTTTCGCGCTGACGAGCCACGTAACTGGCTAGATTGAGCGTGAGACTTGCCAGGTTACCGCCGGGTGCTTTACTCTGCAGTAGGTTCTCCATCAGGAACGGTGACGTCGTCATTGCACTCTGTTGCAGATTCTTCAGCATCGCTGCCGACGAAGGGAACATTACACTGTATCTCTACACTCCCGATTAGCTATTTCGCGAAAACTCGTTATAGATCGATCAATTTTTAATTATTTATATTTTATTGTCAAGAACAAGCGTTTATATTCCTACCACGATGCACTTTATGAGAATCCTCAAACGATCGATGATCTCCTTTAATCGAGCTGATCGCATCTCTGCCTTAAAATTTTACTGCAAGTTTCACGCACACATTAGAATATTATAATTAGACCGTCAGACGATATACACTGTGTTCTGCTTTAAAACGATCTTTAAGTCAGTCACACATCAAAAAACGTCCACGGCTCATACCCAACCTAATGTTCACTCCACGTGTCACTCCGAACGAACCCTTTTAAATTAATCACGATCTCGATCAATTTTTCATACAGCGGCGATCGATATTCGCGATTCACAGTATCAGGATCCAGATATTATAACCTGATAAGATCAATCTCTCAGTGACGATCTCATTAATGTTCACTGTAGATCACATCCTTCGACACAAGATCACGACACGTTCTATTCTGACAGTAGACAAAAAAAAGACACAATATATGTTTGTAATTTTATAAGATGACAGTAGGAACGACAATTTTTTAAACTGATAATAAAAGCATAGATAAGGGATGCTCGTGACTCGTATAACCAGGCAGATACGAGTGCTCGAATGCAGAATGTCAACTGACGTAAGTTAGCAAGGGGCGCCGCAACGTGAGCGTGCAACCCTCGAATGAAAGCCAACAGAAAAGCATAGGTGGGTTACCCCCGTCCGAGCATCCCCCTCGGTTCCTCCGGCATGGCCCCCCCTCCCCCACCCTCTAGGTGAGATAATACAGACTATAAGCCGAGCAATTCGGGGTTTGGCTCGCTTGGTAATGCCGTAATAAAATCATACTCCCATCAAACGGCACTGCACACCCCTTAAAAGGAGAAGGCCGGGGAAAAAAGCCTGGAGATTCGTATTCCTTTAGTCACCGATTGGATTTTATTTGACGAAGCCGCCCCTAAGCGGACCAATGGGAGCTTCGACGCTCGGCGCCGGCCACGCCCATCGAAACCCATAGCGTAGGGGAGCACGGCTCTCTACACCCTTATCAACTTTATTATCTATCTACCTATATACGTTGACGCGAGGCCGTTTTACGCGAAGTGATTTTCTTCTAGGTATGTATACCTCTAGCTACCCATATCCGCTCGTATAGAGGTGCCTTCATTTTATGCTGTCCAAATGCATTAGCAAGTAATAGAAACTTCAAAGCGGGCACGGAACACGTTGGAAATAATACAAAAACATTCTCGGCCCCTTCTGGCACTGACGTTTCACTTGAAATCTATATGCAAGAGGTGTGTGCAGGTGTAGGTATGGTTAGCAGTAGTTTTCTATCCCTTGCGTGGCACTTGTCGTCTACTCTGATTTACTTCCTCTCTCGTTAAGCGAGCGCGAAAACTTCGATAGGAGGGATCGATTTCGTCCTTCTGATTCCGATTTTTACTTTACACCCTGTATTATACAAGGCCATTTACATACTGAATCGTAGAGGGTGGGATTTCTGTTCTACGCAGCTGCTTAGCCATACGTCTTCCGGGGAAGAAAAATATTCGCAATAAGTGTTGTATTCTATAATGCTGCTATATACGTGAAGCAATGTAGACTTTCTCGTGTACGGGGGGGGGGGGGGGGGTGGTACGTATGACGTACAGTGTTTGACAAGAACGTCCAGCGATATTGGTTGCGCGTTATCGGGAAATTTGGACATCTGCTAGAATATTCTAGTTGCCGTTAATAGTCGATCTGTCAGATGGGAACGCGCTTCCGACTTAACCTTAAAAACTGATGTTTCTGTTCTACGAATAATTCTCTACGACCTACTACAGGGGTTAAGAGTCATTACTGGTTTTCATATAATTGATATACCTATGCTGGGTAGGCCAGTGCAAATCGTAAGGGTGGTAGTTCGTTTAAGTAGAGCTATGTCTAATAGTAGGGGGGGAGAGGGAGGTAGCTCCAGTTTTTCTTGGAGGATTCATCGCTGGCTACCACTACCACGCGGTAAGAGGGTATGGCCAATGGGAGAGTTTGGTGAACTACCCCTGCTGTAATATAGATTGGAGTGGGGTGCGACCACGCCTCCCTTTAGAATCATTCTACCTCGTCGACGTCACGACTTATCACCCTCTCGCGGAAGAGGGATAAAAAATAATGAAATGAACATCGGGAGGGTATTGGGAATTATTATAAGAGCTGGCTGGGGTTGGCTTGGTTAGCTTATATAAATTGGGGGCGGATAAGCGAGTAGGGATGCTAAGGGTCGATGCTGGACGAATCGTACGCTCAGAGGATCGAGTAGACGGAAAGAGAGAGAGAGAGAGAGAGAGAGAGAGAGAGAGAGAGAGAGAGAGAGATAGAACGGCAGCTCAGCGAAAGCGATTCATTTTACCGGAGAGAAATAATTATTCATTCTTTTAACGAGAAAAATTCTATGGATAGAAATTTAAAAGTGGATATTATAATTTTTATTCGAGTCACAGTTAATTGCTAATTCGAGCCTTAGCAATTCGTACCGTTTGAACTATTAATTCTTGATTATATATCGCTATCTTCATAACACGTATTATAGACGTACCCTTAAAAATCCTTCCTGAATTATCCGCGTGATGCAGGATATCCAATATCCAATAATCTCCAGTTCAAAATCTAAGTCAAATCGATCAAACGACGTTGACGCGAATACTCTCGAATTAAGATTCACGAGTTCAATCGGAAGTTCTCTACGGTCTGAAGAAACTCCACGAATTATTCAGTACCGATAATTCAACGTTTTCGCGAACCGCCGACACGGCAACTTGTCGCTTTAATTAAACGAGTGACGATATTCGTAATAAGAAAAATTTGACCGAATTATATATAGAATATAAAGCACCTAAGTGAACAAAACGAAAGTTCATGTGGGTACGAACACGAGAGGGGTGCCACGGTAATAATATTATACTGATAGAGGGTAGTTATAAGCACATGACGCCTGGCCTTATATCTCTTATCCTACATAACCGTATACCTACCTATACCTATATTATATCCCATAGGCAGATATAATATATCCCGACTATTGTAGAAAATCATAGCCATTCTTCGAATACAGTCAATGTGTCGAATCGTCCGTGAAATCAACTTTATTAGTTATTCTCCAAGATAATATAGCATTAAATACACATCCAATCTCGTATAAACGTAAATCATACGATCTACGTAATTTACGATACGATGCGGTTCGAATGTGAATCTAGTCGCAAAATTATCACCCGATGTAGCATTACTAATGAACATAATTTTGCTCCGTATACGCTCCAGGGATTTGCCATGGATTAAAGAAGTTTTAACAGATCGCTATTTATTTATTATACTTCTCTATGGGTTAGATTGCGCGACCAGTGTATAGTGCGATAAAGACATATCGAGTTGGCAAGTTATTATAGGTGGGCAGGTATATAAATTGTCACCTAGCGATAGCACGTGTGTATATATATATATATATATATATATATATATATATATATATATTGTATATAAAGTGCTGTCGCCATGGGTCTGAGATTGCTTTGTTTGGGGTAAAGAGCGATCTGAGAGAGATGACAATTGAGAGAAATAAGTGAGGGTAAGAAAGAGACAAAGATACGGAGGGGGGCGGGAGGGGGGACCTGGAAAATCCAATATCTCCGAAAAATGAGAGTTTCGACATGTACAATGCGAAGATTCGGATTATATATCACAATAGTGATATCGATTGATTATAGAAATATTATCTAACCTATGAATGGTGTTATCAGTGAGATTGCAATTAAAAAACTGAATTATCGTTATGGATCCTGTATAAGTGATAATGGATATAAAATCAAAAGAAAAGCATACCATTTAATTTAGTAACTGTCAGTCTTTCGCTATACAATTAACTTGTAACTCGTAACGTATATAGATTACTCTCTGTGGACCTTTCCAGCTTCCGCACTCTCGCTGCGGGGTGTGCCTTGCGTGACACTTGAACCCTCAACTCCACGGCTCTCAGGAAGCGCGTAAGTGCGAGAGAGACGAGACGAAGTATGCTACGCCTAGGAGAGTAGAGGACGGCTATGGTCGAAGGGTTCGTGTTAATTAATATCACGTCACACGCGTTGCCCGGCTAAAATCTGTCTCCAGCTCTCATGCCACAATCATTTCTCCCTTGTGCTCACAGTCTCCTCTCTTACTTTGTCTCTTATTATTTAGCTACCTTTCAGGATTATGGGAAAATTTACAAAACGCGATGTCCATTCGCTACATTTAGAATTGTCACCTGTAGAGATATATAGAGGTATATAAAAGTGAAAAAAAAATCTTACGGTGCATCCACAGTGTCTTAAAGTCCCTGACCATTTCTAGGAGAATGACGTAATTTGTATAACAATGGAATACGAAATATCACTGGATCCGTCCTTCCACTGATCCCAACAATCTCATCTCTATAGTCGGAATAATCTTGGTCCAGTTGAATCTCGAGTGGAGAGGGCTGCTATGTTTTAGATATATCCAAAACCTCGTTCAGTGGCGCATGGAATTCTGTGGTCCATTCACAGCATCCCTAACAATGCTTTGATCATTTGTTTCGTGCGACCTGGTAACGAGGTAGGCAAGGATAGTTAATCATTCTAGGGAGGAATGACACTTTACTGACTATTGAATTAAAAATTATCTTCAACACTGACCTTTGATCTTTTTCTTTGTTTTTCTCTTGGACTTTATTATTATCAATATTATTGATTATTTTCAGGCTGTCAATATTTTTCTTCTTTGCTTGTAAATTTAGACGTATCATCTTCTACGCAGGGCACATATGCTACCGGTACGTGAATCGACTTTCAGAATTGACAAAGAATACGGATGTAAGAATTGAAACAGTCAGCCGTATCCAACGCAGCCAATTTGTATTGCGCGCGCGGCGATGCCGAGATATTAGAGGCAGTTATCGCAGCGTATTGCTCCTAATCGTTCGTCGCGCAAGGGTGAGTCTTCCTGTAGGGTAGGGTGAATGCCTGAGAGAGGTCAGAGAGCAGTGAGAGAGAGAGAGAGAGAAAGAGAGAGAGAGATGCGGAAAGTGAAATAAAACAAGGGGGCGAGAGAGAGAGAGAGAGAGAGAGAGAGATGCGAAAAGCGTGCGAGGGAGTAAAAGAGCGTGTCGGAAGGGGGGGGATAGGAGAGAGTGAGGACCGAAGGGATGAAAGAGAAAGAGAAAGGGAGGGCTGGAGAGAACGGCCAGGGTGCACTGGTGTTTTTGACAGGCCGATGAATTGAATAATCGCAAGTCGAGTCGAGGGGGTCCGCCAAATCTCAGTCCCCAATATGTCTGTATATATATCCTCTTCTAGGTCCTCTGTGTACGCGTTGGTATACTATATACTATATATATATATATTTATCCAGCCAGAGAATCGTAGATGTACGGAAACAACCCCTATATCCCCAACGAGTAATAATATTTAGCGATCCCGCCCGCTTCGTCCCGGCTTTATCTTAAGTACAATTTGTATTGTGCCGCCATTTGAAAATGTCTAAGTACACGTATTGTTATGTCTGATCCTCTTTGGATTTTAATATATCGTATTAATTAAATGTTTTCGTTGGCACGAAAAATCGATGACAACCTAAACGGTCTGACTATAATAATATAAGAATCGAGGGCGTTCTTAATAAATTTATTTAATTTATTAATTCGTTTGCACCGAACACTCAGATTACACGGTTCAACAGCTTGTAAGCCCCGAACGACGTTCGAAGCACGTGTCAGCTCCACTATGGAGCTTCTGTTTTTAACATCCTCAGCGGGGAGGCATTTCGATCCCTATGATACAACGACTCTAGGACGGCCAATTTCTTACCGACGTTACCAACAATCGCGACACGAGACGACAGACACAATTTACGTTGCCTTGAAAAAAAAATCAACATACTCCAATAGAATACCTGGCACGATCCTCCGGTTAAAGATAAACGAATATTCACGATCGTTGATTGACTATCAAGCGACGTAAGATTTCAAGAATGTTGATAAGACTTCATCCATAGCCATTAAACTTTTCATTGAAACGTCAAGCACTACTCGTGAAAACGGAACGACCTATCATGAAGTTCCGCGAATTCCCATTTAATCCAGAAACTTATCGAATCTCGTTTCAATAATATATAAGGTATAACCCCTACGGTATATACCAGTGCGGCAAAGTCCCGGATAAATATACCAAAGAGCAACTTGCGTAGCAACGTAAGAAATTCTGTTTAACGATCCAAGTGTAGAAAAAATTTGAAAGTAGTTTATATCTAGTTATATTAATATAATAGTGTACAGTACGCGAGTATACAAATGTATATCGTATACGACGAAGTAATACTTGAGAAAGCAAACGTAGATCATATAGGGAGTTTACCTTGAGGATTCTGGATTGGTTCGCTATGTTGAGTCGAGAAGGGGTGGAAGCAGTCAGAGAGCAAGCAGCGGTTGCTGTGTTTGACGTTGATGCTATGATAAGATGAAAGAGCTTCGAAGCTTATATCCGACCTATAGAGCTGAGAGTATTGTTGCACATGTCTAAGCATAAGGCCGATACATGTTGATCTCAGCTGGGTATAACGATATTACCTTGAATATCTGGATTCGAATAAGAACAAGTCAGGTATATATCCATACGGGTAAATCCTGATTTTGGGTAACCTATGAGGTATATGTGTATTAAGTATTAGGTGAGAAAAGCTTGGGAAATCCAATCACGTCCGTATGATAATTTCATCTAATTGCACGTTTGTCAATTGGCTGTTGGCAACGTTCCGTTATTGATTATTCCTTCGTTTTTCATTTAACATGAGGCGCGGGCTTTGTAGTTCGTTTATTTAAACTGCAGGTGCCGTTGGAAAAATTGAACCTTCGCTGCCTGATCCCACAGCAGACACTAGCCTGCGGCTGACGAGCGACCGCGGAACGAACGCCAGCAACGAAAACTGTGAATCCCTGATTGCGGCATCAAAATCAAATCGTGCCCATTGTCAGGTCGCCTATTAATTCGTTTGCCATTCAATTTTTCAATGTTCCAGCGAGTATCATGTAAAATGGTAAACCCGTGCGGGAGTCATGAGCATCGCATGGTAAACTGTGATACTGCGTTACCTATTGGATCAAGGGCTCGTTAAATTCTCTCTATGCAATTTTTATTTGTATCAGTTTTTTATATTCAAACTTACCCAGCCATTCGTTTTGTGTGCGTTGTTGGATATACAGTGGCTCGTAACTGACTGCGACGTTTGGTCAGATAAAATTCATTCGTTATCGGCGATACTTTAGCTCTGACGACGGTTCGTCTGTTAGTCGCTTCTCAAAGGTTTTTAAGGATCTTAAATAATCCCCGTATGTAGGAGGTAAGAGAGTAAAAGGGCCTTTACCATGGGAAAGCATCCAAAGTATGGTGGGTACTATCTATCTTCACATACGTCGCCAATCAGAAACACTCGTCGAGTGTGTCACTGGCACGCCGCTAACCTACTGGGAGATTCTATGGATCGGTCGCGTGCCACAAAGTACTATACAGATCAGCCTGTGCTGTATGCTGTATCAGGGTACATGTATGCATTCAGCAAGAGCAAGCTATTAGTTCCTACCAGTCATGTAAGTATATTGCTTGTAATGCCATGCAATTACGATAATCTCTTTCGATAGTCGTAGAAGCCGCAGGCTTTGATCCTAGGTACATTATGTAGGTAATGGCATATGTATATCATAAAACTATATTATATACATGTATAGCGGTACTTGCCGTAGACATATAAAACGGGGTACTAAGTGGCCATCCATATTTTTTTGCAATCGTTGTACTCTTGGGGAATTATAATATTTATCCTAAAACCGGCTTTCGTTTGACTCGCACTTTATTTATAAGCCTCCTTGCCAAGCCAATGCTTGAACAGCCGGTAATTGCTGGTTGTACCGATGCCAGCCAAAAGTTACAATGCTCGAATTATTCAGCATTTTATTGTGGAACGACAGTAAAAACTTTCCACGACATTAGACATCTTGTCTCTATATTAACAGCTTCCTACCTGCGAGCGGGGCAGGTTATGCAAATTCCATTCTGGGGATATCCTTTCTTGGCATTCGCCACTGCATGGGTCTATGCGATAACGACGCCCGGCGTCTGTGTCCTCGAGAGGTGGCGACGCGTTTTAATTACGATATTATGCGTAGGCTATTTATCCTCGAGCGAATGTTTATTTGTCGGCCCGGCAGAGAAACCGGAGCGACCCTTAATTGTTCAATCGAGCGAATCGGATAGAAATATTATTCTAATACAAAGGGGCTGCTTTCCACGGGGTATAATTAATGTAAAAACGTACTATAATTGCTGGTTAATACTATTCTACATCTGCTCTTTATTACTCTCGAGGGGTCGCACTTAAACCAACCTGTAGTTCTGAATTCTCCAGGTACCGAACTGACGCATGGGTAGACAGAACCCCAAACGGGATGCTGCGAATAAAATATATGAAATCACAAGAATAACACGACAGTCAAATTCATCCAAGAATCTACGGATGACACCAAATTTATTTAGGTCGAATAACATTTTTTTTTTTTTTCGAAATACCACTTTTCATTTATAATCCAAAAATCGACTTACGTACCAATAAAAATGTTTTGGTCCATAAATAAAGTATATATAAGTATAAACGCTTTATGTCAACTTCCTAGGTAGAAAATATAGACCGTCGGATGTTCTATAAGAATCCGTAAATGTAACCACGTCTGAGGTGTAGGCGATCCACTATAACCTAGACTGTATATAGTATATAAGTATATAGACATAGCTGAAGACCAGAGGTATGCTGTGTTGTGCAAGTTGGTTCGTTCCATTTGAGTCAGGGTATCGAGGTGTCAATAGCAGCTGCTATGCTACACACAAGACCCCTGCCTACTGCACCCTCTTGTTGTATTCACTTCACTTCTTCACCCTTATCTACAGCTAGGACGTGGGTTCGAGGCTATATTCATATATACCTATGGGGATATGAGCGAGATCGTGCGAAATGCGTTTTCAGACGTGAAACAATTTTTCAACCCTAATAAAAAGCAAGTATACGCAACATACCAGTGGTCGTATCCAGACTATGGATCCTTGGCTATGATAAATCCAAAGTAATTCAAAATGGATTAATGCCTGAGATTTGTATTTGCTAAGCAACTCAGCGACGATAAAATACTCGTGCTCCGTTGCAAGCTTGGTGAAACACCCTGCTGTTTTTAAGCGTTGGTGACTAATTGGTGATGTCGTGGCCAGGCGTTGAGACCCACCCTCTACCACTTTCCCAAACCCTCCCACACTCTCTCCTGGCTCCCTTTATTCCTCTTGTCCTCGCTCTCTCCCTCTTTCACCAGCTATTCCTCTCCTCCTCGTCATAGCTGCAACCCTCTTTCTCGTACCCTCCTTTATCACCAACTTCTCGCTTTTCTCGGCACTGTTATTATTACTATATACGCTCATACGTCCCAACCAGGTTGGCACGCGCGCCACGGAGATTGCTCACCGTAGAGGCTGCTACTGGTTGCCGAGACCGGGAGCCAACACTCCCTTCGTTAAAGGCGTTGGTTAACACTTGGCTATAATAATGTAATATACGGTACAGTCTCGACGGGCATGAGAACGCGCCCCGAGGATTAGTGGAGCAGGTGACGAACCGGAAATAAGTGTAGCGTTGATGTTGTCGCTTAACGTTACCAGCTTCATCGCCGGATGTATCGTAGCTTGTCTTGAGATAGCTGTTGAGATTAATTATTTTTAACTAACAATATTTTATACCGGAAATATGTATTTTTGGAAAATTTTTAATAATCACTCCGAGGTACGAAAATGATTTTTGCAAATTATATGTATATATCTGACATCTTCTTGAAATTCATGGACGTGTTGATTTCAATGCCTATTTTCGGAGCGATTGTATATTAATATAAAAATATCTGGTCAATTGATATGACATTACTCAAAGTGCCATTACGTTGGAAAGGGCTACCACTGTACGGCGCTGACACGGTCCACGTCTATAGGTAACCTAATAATGGGCGGGAGTGTAGGTCCCCGTCAATGAAAACGACTGCAGCCAGTCTACCAGGTTTTACCCTATTTTGATAATAAAAGAAAAAAGCGAAAAAACTCGTAATATGTAAAAAAAAAAACTGTATTCGTGTATAACGCTTCGTCACGAACTCCCGGGTTTTCCACGTTTTTGGAAACGGCCGAATTATACCGCCCACTTGGCACTTTTTTTTTTTTTTTTTTCTTTCATCTCGGCAAACTTTTTGATACTTTTCAATGGAATATCGCACGGCTATTAACGTCTACGATTCTTTGTTCGGCAAACCTCGTGTCATCAGTCATTTCTTTATTCTTACGACAATAATAGAATAACATAATAGGGCAATAGGCTCGCTGCCGAACTCTGACACGAAATCGAGAATTTTATTATGATATATTACCTGTCATTACAGATGTAACACTTGGAACCCTAATTTCATATTAGGCACGATGTGCGTTGCATCTTGCGACATTTTTCATTGCATTTCCTACAACACCTATAAGTATATCAATAAAGTCTAATAAATAAAATGTTAAAAATTCCCATACAGATTGACATCGGACTCGTGAAATTAATGTTGAGATAAAGATTAACAAATCGGTAGAGAATTTTTAAAAAATGTTTTCACTACTTGTCGTAACATTGTATATGAGTAAAAAATGAAAACCGAAACACACAACGATATTAGCATTCGTATCTCAAAGTACGATTTCGTCGATGGGACCATCGACTAATTCATGGGTCTCATAAAAGCCAACGGGCACGTTAAATATAATCCCCGTAGCGTCTAACCGCGCTTTAGCTCTAGGCGTCGGGGTTACTAAAAGGCACACTCCGTTGTTTGACCAAGCTGAGCAAATATAAACGAACATCGTGTATCCGTATAACAGAGTATAGAATTCGTATCGGGTCCAGAGTTGCTGTTGGCAAACATTTTAACAGGATTAGTGAACACTTACGGGGGCTAATCTATCCAAATAGACGAAATAGACGTATGGGAAACCGCAAACTTTAAGTAGTCTGTCATAGAGTTGTTCCTTCGATGATTTAGAAACTGGAAACCCTATAACGCAAAATAACGCTGTACTACTCACGTTCAAATCTGGCTTTTATGAAAAATTTACAGATCGGTATAATTTCACTCGTCACCCATATAAGAAGAAAGTTACAATATTATTTCATGTACTATTTTCTTTTTTCTCGTAAGTTTTTTACAAGGTAAAATTTTTCATTGGTAAAAATCAGTCTCCCGTTACCACGTGTAAATATTACACATACGAAATATCAGACTGGCCCTTCTCGTGTTTGACTTCTTTTTTCATCTGCCGTTTGCTCTCATCCAGCATTCATTATGCATTCAAAATATTATCTTTACATATGGCTACTGCGTACGTGTATAGCAAGGGGTTGGCTCTGGTGGATATTTACTTAGAATTGCAATGCCAGTCGAGACGGCAAAAAGCTATGTTACAATTAAACAACGATCGGAGCGTAGCACGTGTGAAATTAAAAAAAAAAATGTATACCGCATAATTAATTCTTTTGTCCTTTCATTTATTTCGGTGCCACCTAAAATTTTACGATTTCGCACGACTCTTGGTCAATAATAATAGGAAAATTTGGAGTCCGCCTAACCTAACCTATAAGGTTAAAAAAAGGCTATAACTCTCGATGAATATAATATCCACTAATGGAATATTACACTGGCAACTCTCTCGACGGTTCCCTTGAAAATCTGTGCGTGCCCGCTGCACTCGCAGAAGCTATTAATCACGAGCATAAGCAGGCGACTAATTGTTGGCTTTGGGAAAAAGAGATATGGGGTCGTGGGGTGAGGACCGAGAGAGTCATGTCCCATTATTGCAAGTACGCACCCCCTTAAACTTACCCTTAGCAATGTGACGCAATCGGAATCACGCTGTGAAATTGTCGATGTATCGATCGCCCGAAGGGATGTGACTTGTCGATTTTTAAGATCGTTTGTTATGTCCCGTCGATCGTCAACGATCACGTATAACGGGATTGAGTTCATCGATATGGGAAAACCGGATGGAATTTTCATCACAGAGAATAGCTTTGAAAAGCAAAATTTTTTTTTACATCTCATTGTCATCCGACACTTAATTATATTTTTGTATAAACTTGAAAAGCCCAGAGAAATGATCGACCTGTAAAAATTGCATAGAACGTGTCAATTTCTTGATGTTATGCTCACCTGAAGATGCGAATGGCTTACCAGAGCCTTATAGGTAATATCTTGAAGGAATTCCCATAAAATTGGCCAATTATCCCGTCACAGTAAGCGACAATGGAAGAGGGTATCGTCGACGCGAGGACAATAAGAGCTTCTGCTGTAAAATTGTATAAAGGCGTTCGCGTAAAGCAGTTAGCATTGGACGCTTCTCCATGATCCATCATCACACGCTCAGTTCGTTTCATCATGGGAGACACGAGAGGCTGTACGAATGATCCGTCATCCGGTTTCCGTGGTGCGTTGCGTCACGTCCGGTTTTTCAGGGAATTAAATCGTGCGGAGTTGCGATTCTTGCCTGCCAAAAATTTCACATCGTAGTACAGATCGTTAGCAGTGAAAGGCGTGAAGGACTTTGAATTGAGAGTACGTCGAAATGGTACTTTAATGGCGGCATTCTCTGCGTCACCTTATGCAAAATAACATGGTAGGTAACAGCGTGCGCAAGCCGTGCTCCCGTTATACGCTAGATCTATTTATCATTAAATCAACCGGAAATCCCAGAGTTTTCTTGCGAAAGGGAACAACCTACCATGGATGTTAATGATCCCAATTCGTTCTACGCTGGTTGCTTTGCTTAGCGGTAGGACCAATTTTTCAGAATCCGTTGCGAGTATCTTGGCGAACTGAATTGCAGCTGGTTGGGTATACCGCCCAAGGACTTTTAAGTCGTAGGAAAAAATTTGTGAAAATGGAAAATGTCCATTGACCATTGAATCCATGGTTCGATGAACAAATCTTGTACGGGTTGCACAAAGCCAAAATGTGGTTTGAAAATTCGTACATGGAGATGAGACAATTGTACAATGTGAAATTTTAAAAATAGATGCCTATAACCTCTGCCCTCGTATGCTCAATGAACGTTACGCTCGAAGCACCGGTTTCGACCTTCCTCGATTTAGATAATGGGGGGGCATTACTCCCACCCCACATCTGTCCCCTGGCAGTGAAGTTCGCGCTTAATATTATTAAATTAGAGGACAATGGCGAGCCGTGGCACGCGGCGTTTAAGCGATTTTAATAACATTTCACGGGGCTTTTTTTTAATAATATGATAATAAAGCGAAATGAAAGAAAATGCTTAAGGGATTATCGTTCGGTCACGCGCCTCCGTTTGACTCCCTGCCGCTGCCTTCACCCCATTCTAGACGTTACCGAAGCCCCACCGCACCATGGCGGAAGTTCTCCTTCAGTTTCCTTTTAATATTCGATCAAATAAGTTCGAATCCATCGAACCGAGCTTAATTTCAACTCGACGCAATGCACTTTCGATTTATGTGCTGACTTGTGAATTAAGTTTTAGAGAAGTCTAAGATTTCTTTGTTATTGCTCTTTTTAATTATATCGAGTCTCAACTGTAGAGTACAATTTTACATGGCAGATAGAAAAAATGTTTTTTTTTTTGTTTTTATAAATCGAATTCGCTCAGCCATTTCATATTTTTTTAATCATTCCCGCCAAATTCTGTTTCCATATCTTTTCCCATTGACGGTCTCGCAAGCCTTCGAATATAAAAGGAGTAACGCAGAGAACATGGTAACTATTATGGGTTAGAGAATGGGGATATTTTACGCTCGGTAAAGCACGTTCCATGGTGAGCCCACCCTAACGTCACAATAGACAGGGGTTGCTCTGGGTGTCAACTAGTTTTGTTCGTTCGGGTGGTCTTGAAGCTTCTCTATTTTTTTCGAGTAGGGTTTATTTGACTGTAAAGAGTTACCATCGGGTGGGATCCAAAGATCATATAGTATTTGCTTTAAATCCTGGGAAGCCTCTTCGAGTCCTAAGAGAAGAACAGATATAAATGTATATAGCGAACGGCGAATGGATTGGTGAAAAAAAAAAAAAATGGTAAAATCAGTCATTCTTATTCCATTGTTGAAGTTCCACGAACGAGTCTCTTTTACGTTTGATTCAATTTTTACAAAAATCTGAGCACGTGGACCAGAGAGAAAATAAAATAAAATGGCCGACAGGAGGAAGGATCATTGTCATCAATGTCCCTCGTGTACCCAGCGAGGTGCCACTCGAATAAGAGAAGATAGCTAAATGTATTAATCTCATGTCGGGGTGAATGTATTTTTCAAAATTTCAACCCGTCGTTCTATAATGCTCCAATAGTTAATGCAGAACCATTAGTCAAACGTCGAGGTTCGTGCACACGAAAGAGAAATTTCGATTTTAAATCGCTACATTTATCATGCAAGCAGGCGCATATGACACCATTCTGATTTTATTTTATTTCTCTCGCAACCCTTTTTCACAACGGTGCGACGTACCGGCTCGTACCACGGACTACGACTGCCCATACAACCTATGGAAAAATTTCACAGTACGCAGCAATTTCAATTTGTACCTGTATAAACGTAGGCACGTATCGCGCACGTGGCGCGTATCAAAATTTCCCATGAAGCATTGCGATAACTCGAAATACAATTTTCCACGAATTTTGTAAATCAGCTCACCACCCCGTGTTACAGGTATCCAGTACAGGTGATGTACTCGTACAATGAAAACTAAATAATAGTCACATGTATCTATATGGATATAGAGAGAACGATTCCTAAAGACCCACGTACCCACATATATTATCGAGAGCCGCGCCCATACCTAATCTAAAACCCATACCTGTCCAATGAACTACGTTACCATTCATCTATCCTCGTAAACACGCTATCAGAAAATAATAAAAACGCCAAGAAAAATAGATTCGGTTTGTTGCCTATGCGACCAAGCCGCTCGTAAATTTCAGTCTTCGCATTAGCCGGCTATTTATTTCTCCTTTGACTTATCGACAGTATTACCTGATTTTCGGAAGCTGTACCTACTCACGGCTATTTCTCGATCGGTAGCTAACCTATTTCCCATAAAGCCTATACATATAACGTATACCTAATATACAATAGGTAGACCTCCGATCAAGCGATCGAACGTACGTGCCTTAAGCAAACAGGCGCTTTGATCGCACTTTCTCTAACAATTACTATATCAGTGCACGAGCTAATTAATATTCCATTAATTAATTACGCCTGTCACTTTAGTATGGTATACGAAACTACAGACTCCTTTATCCTGATACGCGAATCCTTATCTTACTATACCACTTTAATTACTATAATCGATAAAAGCAGACGTCCTGGATTTTCATAAAGGATTCTGTTTACCGATATCCTTTTGATTCTCGGAAACCAGATACTCCCATTCGTCACGACTCCTTTTCGATGTCAAAAGATCATTCTTGCTTGGTTGAACAACCGCAATATATTTTCAGACTTCCTGCAGTCATCTTGCTCCATTTAAAAAGCGGCCACGTACGCGCCTAACGTACGTACACAAAGAGAAAAGTGTTTAACAGCCGGAACTATCCCTTGGGATAGCTCAAGCCCAAGGCCCACCTCTGACTAACCCCAAATCTTACAAGTGGCTCAGGGGTTCTGAAGCAGCCACTGTGTATACTTTGATTTATTTATCGAATCATAAATTACCCAAGTAACAATGCGACGAAACGCACAACGCATGTATCGCCAGTGCATAGAACGAGGGACTGCCAAAACGTACGCATGTTTGCCTTGCGTGCTCGACCGGAAACAAGATTTATGCGATGCAAATTAAATGTGCTCCACATACAGGGTGATCCGTTTGCCCTGTCGAAATGATTGTTTCCCAAAATTTCTTTAAATCATTTTATTTTTCACCCAAGACATGTTGACGTTTGATACGATAAAAACTTATATCATTTCTTTTTGATTTAAGTGTGTGTAAATTTTTGAATATATATATGCTGGAAAAAAATATTACGTGACGATTTATTGATTAATATGACTTTTCGCAAGGATGTAAAAATACATTGGTTTGCGGTGTACGTATGTTGTGTCTTCCTATGGGATATGAGAAATTATATATTGCACGATTAGCCTCGTCAATCTGCATTAAATACTTACTGATTTGACAAGCCTCATCCGAGCTGGGGACACTGCATAGATTTCCAAGCGTGTGGACCCCTTTATATCGCACTGTTGAATGGACTGCTGTACGGACAGGGTGCTGGGCTTTTCAGTCGATGATTCTTCACGGTGTCGTCTAAATGTCCATGGATTAGGTATAGGGTGGGACAGACTGATCCGCAGATGCGGCTCGTTAGGCATTGTGAAATAGGAAATTAAAGAAGTAGAGAATCACGCGATACTATTTAAAAGGTATTACAGTTGAGATATTATTAGGAAAAATAATGTATGACTGTCTCTTTCTATCCCTTGAGAATGAACGTATACAGTTAGGAAAGTCTTTCGCATTCCTGTGATATCTGCGGGGTGATGCAAGCTACCTGCTGCTTCAGAAAAATGGCTGATACATAGTGGGCTATTAATATCCTTGCCTTTAACACTATGTCGATGGGTATTTCTCGTACCTAAACGTGTTGTGACAGTATTCAGGGGTGTTTTGGGGTCTGCCATTTGTCCTGTGAACGCCCCTTTAGTCGTATCGACGGTCCTAACTGAAAATCGTTCCTGAAGACAAATCAGTGATATTAATACAAAGAAGCTGGAGAGGTTGACAAGTTTTTCTCATGATTCAGTAATTCTGCTTGGGGAGATCGGAGAAATTCGAAATGGAAAATCAAAGAATAAAATAGTGTTGAACGAGGGATCGTAGGATAGCCCTGGAGAGTAGGGAGACATTGGAATTGAAAAATGGAGCCTTGGGCTGCTGTCGCTCACAGTGACGTCCGAATGACAGCCAATGTAACGCGCAAATCACCAAAGTAATTGGTTTTCATACCGTTTAACCTGGTATCCTAATAAAATAACGTGGAGGTGAGTCGCCGCTAAAAAATACTGAAAACGCGAGCGACTGATGATGCAAAATGAATAAACTGACAAGACAGTTCATAAAAATTATATCGAGATAGTATGGGAGCAAAAATTCTTCAAGTAGGAACGAGCGATTCTTGTTGAACGTGAAAAGAGCCGAGATTATTCGCTGCCAGAAATGTGAAGCGAAGCCAGCGGCGAGAGCAGCGCGCAGCAAGAACGAGCGAGGAACTCGCAAAAGAGAGACGAAAAGAGGGACTCCGGAGAGAACAGATTTATATTTGAAATTAGATTAAGCTTCTGCGCTTGAAAGCTATATAAACGCCCCAGCCCTCCGTTGCGCCCGCGCCGGAACGTTCCGCAATCCACCAGGGACAGACTCAATAAACCAACCACTCACTCGCTCGCTCTTTCTTTCACCATCCCTCTTCCGGTTTACGCTCTGCACGCTCAGCCAGCTTCCTCTTTCCATGTTTGCGATGCTCTCATTTTTCGCGGATCCTCTCTTCTTTTCTTCGCGAATCTCCAGCAGGTAGGGACACATTTCTATGTACGTATTTCGCGAAAGGGCCATCGATAAAGGCAAATTTTTCATAGGTAAATTGTGAGGAAGCTCTGAATTGGTACACTGTATAAAAATCTGTGACATAACCAGAGAGTAATTTCGCGACTCTTATCTCTCGTTCGCGTAATGACATTCGTGCTGTGAAATAGAACAAAAATTATACTTTGTGTACTATCGTATTGCTATATCAGATATAAAAACGTATGTATGTAAAAGAGCGTGAAAATAGTATAGGAATGAAAATGAATTAAAAAAAAATAATAATAAGGATCCTGTTTCTTCTTTGACTTCACATGGGAGTTTGCAAGACACCAGCGCCAGCACCGTATCCGTAGCCTTGTGGTCCGAAACTTCTGATGTAACACTCTAAAAATATATATTCAATATTTTACTAGGTAATATTGAGCAGAAAAAGGCATTGGTACTAACGTTTACAGTATATCTCGCCACAGTTTTCCTGGTACGTCAGTGACTCTAATGGCTTACGACAGCAGAAACAACTGAAGCAAATGTTGTGGTAGGGAGTACCAGAAGCAATCTGAAAAACCAAAAAATTGACCCACATCCTCTTTCCAAATCTATTGATCTGTCCTTGTTTACCTGCATTTCCGCTTGATAGACTTTTCGTCCACAGCGTTGGCAGTCTAGTCCGCCTCCTAGACATTCGCAACCAGAAGGAAGTCTCGGTTGGCAACAACAGTTATCGTCCTGAGGGCTGCAACATCCACCACTCCTGGATGTCCTACCAGGACTCTTCGACCTGGACACACAGATAAAATCATATTTAAAGCACGGGACACGTCTCAAGGTTGTCTTACCGGCAGCACAAACTACCTCCTCCGCTTGACCCTGACATGCTAGAAGGGGTACCCATGATACGGGGACTTCTGCAGCAGGGTGGCTGCGGTAGACAAGCTCGAGGTGGCAAACAGGGTGAACCATAAGATCGACCAGGTGCAGGTTGACATGGTGGTATGGAGCATGATCTCAAAGGCATGCAGAGACGTCCGTTCTTGCCACAACCACCACGACAACCTCCACCGCAGCATCCTCCTCCGCCACAACCCTGAAGCTCTCCAGTGCAAGGAGGATTGCATCTTGGTGGCTTTATGCAAAGAGGACGACAGCCTAATGGAGGACAGCACCCTTGTCTTCCTCCACATGGTGGAGAACAACCAGCGGCTGTGCACGATGACGAGCCACCGTGATAACAAGGCTCAGGATCGCGAGGTGGACATGTTTCGTATCCTGTCATTCGCCTACCACCTCCAACAGAAGCGCAGGTACCTTCTGTATCGCAAAAATTATCTGAGAAGGATTTTCCGATTCTTCCAGAACAACCACATCCACCGTCGTTGCCACCACTGCCGCATCCGCCACTTCCTGTCAAAGGGACTCTGCTCCTACCGCTTCCACAGGATCCACCGCCACATCCTCCTCGTAGTCTGTCATCATTTTCATTGATGTTCTCTGATTTATTCAGATCAACTAAATTATCCGTATATGAAGAGCCTCCTGGATTGATCTGTTCGTTGTCTGACAAACTGGCTATGCCATCGATTAGTCCATTATCATTCTGCATTCTTGAGTATTGGTCAGGCTGCAGAGAATCAGAATAATCGTCGACAGGGATGTCGTTGCAGAAGGAGACTCTTCTCTTTGGCAGTAGATCGTAAGAGGGTGGAAGCGGTGGATACGATGATTTTCTTCGTGATGGAATAATATCAGAATCGATTTTATATTTGTGTAATTGAGATTTTCTAGTCTTCGAATGGTAGACAGTGATAATCGTTCCGTCCTATTTTTCCTCAAGATTTGAAACACCTAAGTTACCAATCACTTTAGCTAGAAATGATTAATAGATCCAACGCGGGAGTTCCTCCACTTATTCCGAACGATCTAGTCTCACTGTTTGATTGATCATAATCGCTACCATATTAGTAACTAATTCGTTAAGTCATATTTCAAAGCCAGTAGGAATAAAAAAATAATATAATATCAATAATATGCTCTACCTCGATGGAGACGATGATCTAATGGAATCAGATCCTGAATAACAACCACTGGTCTTATTTCGTTGATGCTGACGTTGCTGATAACACTGCTGCTTTACTTGATTCCGATGATGATGCGAATTACGTTGATTCTCTCGCTGATGTTTCTTAACTTGTTGCTGATGTAAGTGTTGATGTTGTTGCAACTGCTGTATGACAGTTCTACAAGGACTCCCTGGTCTCCTCAGTACCAAGCACTTATTAGGATTGCTACTGCTACCACTTTTCTTATCCGTAAACTTATTACTGCTATCAGTATTTCGAAACTTCGAAATTGTTCCACAGGTAGGTGTACTCGAGGGACGAGCTGAGTATGACCTCGCACAAGGTTGATAGCCAAAAGTACTAAAAACAAAAAAGAAAGAAAATGTAACCTAAATAATTAATTTACATTATAAGCTCTAACACATTGTGCAGGAATCAAATTAATTATTCCAAAGCAACAATAATAATAATTACATAAAATTCATGATACCTTTGTGAGGCTGAATGCTGACGATTGTACCAAGTCGTGACAGCAGCTGGACTTGATGAGGGGTTACAGAGTGTAACAGAACTTATAATTCCCAGATTAGAACAATCGCTCTCTGAACAACGCTCCGTACCCGATGTCAGATGACAATTGACATCCTCGTCTTCCCCACCACCTCCACGAAGTCGTCCCTCTTCGAATTGAGAACTTTTTGTAATTCCCGAAGGAGTGTCAGGAGCGTTTTCCGTACAGCAACAGCAGCAATCGGATATTGAATCAGAAATAGAATTCGTTTCTGCAGGTGTTACTCCCGAGTTCTTCAACACGTCTGAACAGCCCGTAGAAGGTGATGAAGGTTTAATGCTCTGTGTAAATAACCTGGCGCAACAATTTCGGCAGAACAATTCGCCAGAATGCGTTGACACAGTGCAGCTATCCAAGAGTTTTCGACAGTTACCTGAAATAAGTATAACTTTAGTTCAGTATCGCCGCACATTGCTCTCACATGTAATTCATAAACGTTTGTATAATAAAACTTAGTATATCACTAACGACAAGAGAAGCAGAAGGTGTGCCAGACTTTTCCAAGGGCTCGTTTCTCTTCGGCGAAGTAAACCTCGCGAAGGCAACGTGGGCAAACCCCGGGCATTTATTACACGTAATCTCTGTTATTATGTTACTCGTGAGCAAAGCAATAACAGACCTCTTTGTAACGTGATCTTATATTTCTGTAGGTAACGAATTCAGTGGTAAACTCATGGTGTTATGATGAAAGAACAATTTAAATAGTAGTGTCAGTCTACGTATCAAATTTATCAATTCTGTAAGAAAGTCTGGTAGAGCTGAATTTCATCCCCTATGATTTCTGTCAACGTGCGTGAAGTTGAATTTTTTTTTCAACAAGACTGTTGTTTCGAAAAATTTTAAAGAACATTCTTTGATCTTGGACTTTCGTTTTTCAGGTTACACAAAATGTCGATATGACGTATGCGAATTTAATAACGACTTACAGCACCCGGATCGCTATGACGACATTGCACATGAAGTTAGGGTACTTATATGGATTTAAAATGATCAAATGTAGCAACTGCGAACGGTAAAACAAAGCACTGCGCATTGGTGTAAATAGTTTATAGTAGAATCGTATTCTGAGATGGCTTGGAGAATTATTGGGCGTCAATTCAAAATTTTATGTCCACTTCAATATAGGTGCAAGTAATAGGATTTGAACTTTTTTAAGATTATTTCAGGAAATAGTAGCGATATTAATGAAACTATATTGTATATTATATGCATACTTATCGAGGTTTAAGGTACGTGTAATTTTAGGACAATACTTTCATTGTAACCGATTATGTCGATGCTACGATACAAATTTACATTCAGAGTTTTTTACAATCCTATTTATTTCTCTCATTTATCCTTAGCAAGCTGTTAATCACTTTTACTGCTATAGAACTTTTGTCTGCCAATTGCAGATTTGATGACTTCAAGTAACTACTTTAGATGGCGAGGGTTAATTGACGAGATTGATTAAACGATATTATTGGGTTGTATATAATGAAAGGAGCAATTGCATCATTAATTTATGGAATAGAGAATAACGGAAAATTGTAGGTGGCCGTGTGGAAAGATTAAAGTTTTCCATTAGCCAGAAACGACAGCCATTAATTTAACGGCTACAAAGCGAATAGAAAATCTTTAAAAGTACATTCTGAATAAGAAAAATGAGAAGACTTCTGCGAAAAGTACGGAAGAAAAATGAAATAGAAGGGAAAATGAACTGACTGAAAAGTGTGGTGTATGACGTGAATCTTGCAGTTGAGTTGCCCTTGGGGCTTATCATCTTTAAGTATCTTGCTGGAACAGTAAGTTTATATGTATTCTTATTCCTTTTTTTTAATTACCTATTAGGACAATAGAAAATTTTATGTAACATTTTTCATAACGTTCCGTATCGAATACATAAGCATATATTATTAGTAAAAAATGTGTATTTTGATGGAATACATGCTAATTATTATTATAATGAACACAATCACTTAAACTTGTGCATCCAATCCACTAATTTGAGTATTAAATTGTTAGACATTATGCTGATAAGAAACTCTTATCGGAGAACGGTACAAGATAGAAAGTATTGCTCTTACCGTCTGTACACAAAGCTCATCATATAGCTGCAGTCGGTAACGATTATTGAATTACAGTCAGGAATAATGACATAACATAGTAAAAAAAAGATATATTGTTGGCGTACTAGCATCGGGAAATAAACTTACAATATTTTATCGTTTCAGCGTAATTAAATAAGTTGTACGCGATGAAGCAGACGTCTAGAATTAATAAAAAATATAAGAATCTTTAAAATTCATATGACTGTATGACATTGTGATTAGTGTTAGGAAACGCTCAAAGCTCTGGACTTGTACGGAGAATTATTGAAAGCGATAGCGTTTCAGTCTTCGGTATTCTGCACATGGTAGAGAAATACTAATCATTTCGCAAGAGTTTATGATAACTTGCAAATATTCAGTGCGCAAGTAGTGATACCGTATGTCAGACGATAATTTTAAGATTCGTGCATGCGTGCAGCCGTGCATCTGCACACTCAGGACTCTCAACAGACGTCAGGTGACAGCATAAGTTAGCTTCACGATCAGAAGGAGGTTAAGCTGGAAGTTGCTGGAGATGGCAGCGATCAAAGGCCTGGGAAGAAACATTCCTTACTTGCGACAACAATTCGCAGCGTTTCTAGGAACTACTAGCACCAGTGTCAAGTTCATCTGCGTTGTGGTTCTCTTCTCGTATTGCTTATCTTTTTCCGAAAAGGCAGTGCACACTTTGAGCATAACACCAGGTTATTTGTTACCTTCGGATTTCTGGATATGGACCGCTTTCACATTCTGCTTTCTGGAGATACATTTTTGGGAAGTATGCGTGGACATCATCACGGTCGGCCTTTGTGGCAAACTGATAGAGCCCTTATGGGGTGCTATGGAAATGATGACTTTCTTTGCTATCGTCAACATTGGTGTTGCTGTACAGTCGACCCTGTTCTACCTATTTTTCTTTATGTGCACTGATGATCCAGATTTCCTTTTCCAAAGGCACATTCATGGATTAACTGGCTATATTGCAGGTATTGTGTTACCAGTTCAATAGCAATGAGACAACACAATATGAATGTGTTATTGATAGTAGTTAGATGTATTGAAAATAGCTTTCTTAATTTTTAATTTCAGGAGTCAGTGTGGCTGTGAAACAGATAATGCCCGATCACATTTTAATTAAGACACCGATAGGAAAATTCAAAAATAGAAACATTCCTTTAATGGTATGGTTTGTGAGCTTGTTATTGTGGCTTCTCGGATTGTTAGAGGATACCCACCCAACAATGTTTCTGAGTGGCTTACTGATCTCTTGGGTTTACTTACGATTTTATCAGAGACATAACAATGGTACAAGAGGAGATATGGCTGATAATTTTACATTTGCAAGGTAAAGGCTTTACTTTTGATATATTAAATTTAAATCCTTTGCAAATATCAAACAATTCTTTTTTCAGCTTTTTTCCAAATGTTTTACAACCACCGATAGCAGTAGTCAGTAATACCATACATGGATTTTTTGTACGAATTGGTGTTTGTAAAAAGGTTGTGCGAAGGTTCGACATGTCCGATGCACCACCAGGACTTGTCATTAATTTACCAGGGATTGACCCACATGACAGTGAAAGACGCAGGTAAGTTTCTTATTTTTTTTTTTAAAGTCCTTAGGCCATAATTGTATGTCACTACTGGTTCAGGTTCCTATAGCATAACAGAACAAAACACAACTCTCCCACACGGGAGTTAAATATTCATTTCGATAATATATGGACCATCTTCCATTCTTTTCTAATAACCGTACCAATAAGTTTATATTGGTCGAATAATGGTGTACGTTTTTTTTCACTTGCAGGCAAATAGCATTGAAAGCTCTAAGCGAGAGATTGAGTAAGGATCATTCAAAGCCATGGCAATCAGATAGGAGTAAGAAACATTCTCCTGTCCCACCTGCTGTTTCTATACCAATTCCTGAATCCGCTAGACCAAAACCTTTAGCATCACCACTTATACCGCAGACTAGCGTTAATATCCACAATTATCCCTCTACTAGCACGTGATTATTTGAAATTAACTAATTTCAATTGGTTTGTGTAGCAAAACATTTTTAAGGAGCTTCTAAAGAAAATGTTCCTACAGAAACGAATTTTAGTACGGCAATCTTCGATAAGACGACTGAATTTTAAGATTTTGTGTATTTTTATAAATATATTATACCGTTCCTTAGATATCTTGTGGTACCGATAAATTCTTAATCCTCAAAAAGGTAATTTTAGATAATCGACCTCATAGGTCTGAATCGTATTAAGAATTCAATATAATCAGGCACATTCTATCATATCTACTTCGTAATATATGAAGTAAAATGCTTTATTTCACGCTAATAGAAAAAAAGAAATGTTCAGTACAACACAAAAGAGACAATATAAATTCTGCCACCTTCTGTTGTGATAATTGTCCATTCAATATTCGAGCTGTTGATGTGGGAATAGCCCAGGTAATATGTACATTAAAAGATTTTCTAAAATTATTATTAAAAAGCGACTAAGTTCTCTTAGTGTCACCTCCGTACCTGAATCTATAGTGAGTGTATCTATGTTTTATTTCTACAAATTCTTATATCAATTTCTACAGTATTTGACAAGCCAGAAGATTTATAATTTTTATTTATGAAAATATACAAAATTCTTTATCGACTACGATGCCATACTTTTACCGATATATAATATTATCTTTAGGAGTTTCTTAACTATATCGAAAAATATTAAAATGGGATACGAAATTTATAAACAAATTGTATTCTGATATTATGAGAGAATGTTCCGTCTTTCGTTACAGTCAGAGATAGTGGGTCAGTCTATAGTGGCGTAAATGAAAATGATGTATCACTTTGCCTTCGTGTGATGTTATTAAGGCATAAAAAAAGATGTAAAAGAATTTAATTATTGTCATTAAAATTGAGAAATATTTAGAAAAAAACATCGAAATTTAATATCGGCCTGTTGTGGAATTGGGACGATATATTTAAAAAAAATATGAGCATTTACACGATGGCTCAAAAAAAATACTTTTGCTATCACACGCTGGAGCAAATAATATTTGCACACAAATTAGAACATTACCCGTACGAAGTACATGAACATATTGAAATAAGATACTTTAATATAAAATAAGACTTTTTCAATGTTCGTAACTCATTCGCATGCTTTTTATATATACGCATTGAATATTCATGTTTCCATATAGTTTTTTTAACTACCATTCTATTTATATTACAATATTATTTTCACTGCTTGCGGATAGGATTATTTGACTTTGTCTTCCCATTGCTTTAAAGTTTCAAGATAGCAAATGACAGTTTCACTTGTTAATATTTTGGAGCATATCAAAATTGTATATATGCTTAAAACTCTATTGTCACTATCCAAGTTACTCTACTTGATTATATTTTTACAATTAGTGTAGTTATGATCACATTACTCAAGTAATCTTTACCATTGAGAACAAATACAATTAATTAATGAGTGTATACCTTAGCCAAAATTAAGTATGATGTAGTTGAAAGAGTAAAATAAGCTTTGTAAGAATAATTATCTGACGAGAAATTGTTCAGAGCTACCAGTCATTATAGGTCGTGTACATTCAGATGATTATAATTGGATTTCTTAAATGATTGTATTAATCATCGCGTGCGAATGAGTTATAACTAGTGAGTTATAAATATAACTAAGTATGTTGCAAAATGCGAAGGGAACAAGATACTAGAAAATGGGATACGACATTTATGTGTGATGGATTTCAAATTAAAAACTATTTTTATGTATAGTATGAAGTGTTTCTTAAAATATTAAAATGTTTAAGCCGACACATCTTGGCCTGGTACTTAAACAACGCTTTTGTAATTTATGAATTTATTTGTATAAATGGAAAATCCTTAGTCAATTAGTACTCCGTTAACGACGTAAGAAATGGTAAAGCGTTGCAAAGTGTAAGGCTAAGATAAAGTGTGTGAATAAGTGGACATTCATTAGATATACACACAGAATTTAATATAGTCGTAATAATTATATTTAAAAATTAAATATACTTGATTTTGTACATACATTATATCCGATCAATCTGTATAATATTAAATTTTCCTGATAAAGTTATTTAATCCTTAATTTTTAACGTCACATAAAGAAAGACGAAAACTGACAGATGAGCAATTATTTGGTGTTTTGCAAAATATACTGATTGTATAAATTTCTTTGATGTTAATAAATTTACATGTAAGTTTTACTAAAAAAAAAAAAAAAAAAATGTAAAATCGGACAATGTCGTAAATTAAAGCATATGTCTATACATCATTCATCGACAGGCAGTAAATCAGTATACAGGTATGAGTAAAAAAAAATTCTATTTATTGCTGTACAAGCATTATGAAACTCCAGCTAAAATCGCGCCATACTGTCTCTCATAAGCTATATAAAATATATCAGAACCAGTTTTCTGTACTTGTTAAGACATCAAGTATACAACACTTTAAGAGCTGATATTAAAAGCAGCCTAAATAAGTGTTATCAGGGTCCAAATATTGGCTATCAACAAGTAAGGAATTCATCACGATGCGTGAGAGCAAATCCATTCCAACAGTAGTAGTAGCTCCTATCTGTAAAATTGTTGTTGATGTTGAGTCCATTGCGGCTGTGGAGGTGGTGGTTGTTGTTGTTGAGAAAGTGGACCGTATTGCGGCTCTTGCATATAAGCAGCTGGGGATGGTCTAATGGCCGATGGAGCAGATGAGACGTATTGTTGTTGAGGTGGAGGTGGCACGTACGTCACTTGAGGAGGATGTTGAGGTTGAGAATAATATTGTTGGGTTTGTGAAACTGGTGGAGGAACATTATAGCCACCGTAATTGACTTGCGGTAAAGGAGGCTGATAGTAATGATGACTTTGTTGAGTGTGAAGATCATGAGTATTCACAGTATTGTCTTGTATAGGTACAGTGATAAGATTCGTTCTCATGGGAGGATTTGTAGGGGGTGGAGGCGCTGAACTTTGTGGATAATTTTGCATGGGAATTATTTGTTGCGTTCTGTGTTGCTGCCTGTGTTCTAGAGGCTGCTGTGTCACCATTGAATTTACACGTGGATCATTTCCCATTATCGGTTGCACCATATGTCCAGGCACTTGTTTCATTCGGCTGCTCTGCATCGATACTGATGGTACTTTTGCCAATTGGGACTCTAGTTCAGGTTTTGAATGAACGTACTGTGGTGCATCAACCTGCATTCCTTGAACAGGTGGCGGTGGTGCTGATATATGACGGTGATTAATATGCGCCTATATATTAGAAATTGTTCTATTTCAAACCGAATCCGATTTATGATGGTTATTTTTATAGAAGTACATAAAAAGTTATATAATGCACCTGCAAGTCTCGTTGACTGAGATATGTTCTTCTACATCCTGCATTACCATAGCGGGTTCCTCCATGAGTGCACATAAATACTGTGCCTAATCCTGTCTGTTCAACTCGAGATACTTTTTCCATACAACGTGGACACACTTTGTCTTCTCTTTTGGCACATGATAAGCAAAACACATGCTTACAAGGAATCTATAATGTTTTAATGTAGTAAAAATTAAGAAAGGATGTCTTACAATTATTGTTAATAACTACATACCATGCGTCCATAAATTAGAATTGGTTTCAAGCATTTATCGCAGCAATGTATCATTGGATTAAGAACTTTCTCTCCAATAAGGTTGACCCGGTGGTCCCATCTTAAACGAAGCATTGGTTCTGGTGGACCTCTGTTGATTGTCGTAAATGTTGGTGCTTCCAATTGCGATATATCAGCCTCCAAATCAAATTGTTGCTCAGGAGGAGGTTGCTGTACTTGTTGTTGTGGTTCATGTTGTTCAGGTTCTACACTGCTTGTTTCCATGGGCGTTTCTTCAGTAGTTTGAGGAGTGTCCTCTTCGTCACTTTCTATTACCTACACAGAGATATATATATATATATATACACAATAAAATACGGAACAATAGATTATAATCTTCAGTCACAAAATCAACTTTGCAGTAGTTATACTAGTGTACCTTGACAGCTTTCTTGCCACGTCCCCGTGCACGCCCTCGAGGTCGACCTCGACCTCTACCTCGCGCTCGGCCCCTCAATCGCTTACTACTATCCTCCTCCATTACTGCAATAAATAATATAATCTTAAAACATTGAAGTCATTGAGTCAAACTCAAAGTGTTATTCCTCACAGGTTAGCTTAATATTCCACAGTGAACAAACAGTAGATAAAATTATCACAGTACGCTCAATATATAATATGCATATATTAACTTATAATATACATAATACAAGTACTTACTATTATCAAGTATTTACAAAGAAAATTATTTTAATTCTAAATATTCTCTTAGAACATTTCACTGCCGCGTATAGAGCGGACCAATGGACCAATGAATTCCAATCTCCAATGAAATAATGTGTGTTACTACGCCAGTAACACGAACGTGGTCCGCGTTCATGAACACCGGTTACCATGGAAACATTTTTTTCAAATAGGTGTGTACCATTATAGTAGAATTAGGCTTCAACAATTATTCATAATTTGTTGATGATAATCAATACTTATAAATAGATGTTTTATATTTCATTAAATCAATATAGGTGCTCGTGGTAATATTGTGCGGAAACCATTGAGAACTCAATATCTCAGAACGACTAATATTTTCTCATTTTTGAGAAATAAGATTTGACGTCACTGTGCAGATGCACACTGTGAACTGATTCACTTTTTCACGTATACGCATGTTGGGTTGCACTTAGTTGGACCAATTTGGACCAATTTCATAGTGTAGGTTTGTGGATCCACTTGTTCGACATGCGATGATCACGAATTTCTTCGCATTTGTGTTTCCTTCAGAGTTTAATGAATTTTGGTGAAGTTCTAACAAGATTGTAAGGAGAACAATAATCATGTCGTGTTGTTGTGGTGATGATGACGATGAGCAACGCCCGGAATCTAATAGAGTCCGAGGATGCACTGATATTTTTTGGCTTTGTCTTTTCATACTTTTCTGGTTTCTTATGGTATTTAACCTTTTAGTCTATGTATTATAAATTCTTTTAAGTTAGAGACTGGTCATTTTATTATAATTTCGATATGTATGCACAGATTTTAATAGCAGCCTTTGCTCTGGTATATGGCAATCCATTAAGATTAATTAATGGATATGATAGTTTTGGAAATACTTGCGGTATGAAAAACAATCAGAAATTTGGAAGTATGGAGCTTTCTGGACAAGATACTAGTGACAAGCCGTTAGTATACAATGAAATGCTCAGTGAATAATACATATGCAATATGTTTGTTTATTTGATAAAAGTAACTGACTGTATTAATAACTCTTTTAGATATTTGTTCTTTTTGAATATTAAGGATGTTAAGCAGTCATTGAAAATTTGTGTTAAACAATGCCCAGACAGAACATTGAATACAATGGATGATATATGTAAATTTTATAAAGAAACTGGATCACAATTATGTCATGATCGTCCAGGCAGTGATTTTACTGCCTGTAATTCTGGGGATAGTAAGAATAAAACTGGATCCTGTCCTGTACCACCAGTGTATAGCAGCATTCCAATTTTAAACCGATGCATTCCAAAAGCTGTAAAAGATGTGAGTAAAACGATTATATCAAACCTATATGGATTGATTAACTCATGGGATGTGATAGAGCAAATATTAGGAGATTTATGCAAAACATGGAGAGAGGTTTTAGCTCTATCATTCTTGGCTTTTGGTGTGTACAATTCTTTTCATTATTAACTATGATATATTGTTAAGATATGCTGTTGTATAAGATATTAAATTTTATATAATTTCAGTGTTATCATTATTTATGATTGCAATATTTCATTTATTGGCAAGCATTGTAACATGGATTGTGATGATTCTCGTCACTGTTGCTTGTATAGGTAAGTTATCACTAATTTTCATATTTAATCGATTAGTCATTATGAAATTATTATATATATAATAATAATAAAACTGTTATAGCTGGTACAGGTTTGTTGTGGTGGACTTATATTGGCATAAAAGGAACGCTTGATAAAACAGATCCAAGTCAACTTTTGGAGGAATCTGTTAGAAACGAAAGGGCATTTTTGGCTTTTGCTATTATTGCTACAATCATTACTGTAAGTTGCATATAATACTACTGCTTCATAATTTCACTGATTCAGTGGTTGTAACATCATGTTTCTTCTAGATTATTTTATTATTTCTCTTGTGTATACTGCGTAAACGGATTAGCTTCATGGCCGCATTATTTAAAGAAAGTGCAAAATGTTTGGCAGAACTTCCTGGCTTATTCTTCCAGCCACTATTGACATTTGCAGCCCTCATTATTTTTTTTGCGTTCTGGGTAACAATAATTCTCTGTCTAGCAACAGCTAGTAAGTGTTTTTTTTTTTTAAGGTTTTATGCTTAAATACCTCGTACGACCCAATTCAGCACATTTAACTTCCGTACAATTTTTAGATTATCCTGAGACTAAGTCAGTACAAATGTATGAAAATCGCATATTTGACTCATTGAATTTAAGTTCAATCGCAGCCAAAAGTGCATCGGCTGAATCGAAACCAATTGAGATTTCTATCAAGAATTTCAAAAGTAATTAATAGTTTATACTGCTGTTTTCCTATACATAGTTGTACCACTACCATTAATTAAAAAAAATTTTAGCGTTTACTCTAGTCGAATCTGTTGATGCTACATGGGTGAAATATATGTGGTGGGTTTACATTATTGGCTTAATTTGGACTTCAGAATTCATTACTGCTTGTCAAGATATGGTAATTGCTGGAGCAGTTGCACATTGGTACTTTAAGTAAGTGCTTGCCATATAATATTTTGCACTGGTGCTGTAATTAGAATTCTAAATTAAATTTTGTTTCTTTATAGAGGTAAAAACGCCAGTGCGTCTCCCGTATGCTCGGCAATGGGAACATTAGTGAGCTATCACTTAGGGTCAGTCGCTTGTGGCTCATTTTTGATAACAATATTTAAATTACCACGTCTAATTTTGACTTATCTTCATGCGAAGTAAGTAAAAGTTCATAATAACGTATTCAAATTTTTGTATATACATGATTATCATCTGAGTCTTATTTGTGATCTTACTTGCAGATTCGAGAAAACAAAGGAAACATCTCCTTGCGCTCAATGCGGTCTGAAATGTTGTATCTGTTGCTTCTACTTTTTGGAGAAATTTATCCGGTATATGAATCATAATGCATATACAGTAATTGCAATTGAAGGAACTCATTTCTGTAATGCAGCTAGAATTGTATGTATAGCATCAGTATATTTTACATTGATTTAAAACTTTAATCTGATAGTAATTCATAATATTTATAGGCGTTCACAACACTTGTCAGTAATGCATTGCAAATAGCAGTGATTAATGGAGTGGGAGATTTTATCTTATTTTTGGGAAAGTGTTTCGTCACAGCCGCCACCGGAAGTGTTGGATTGTTGTTCATGAGACAAGATCCAAGATTGCATTTTTATGCTGCTCCAATATTTGTCACCTGTATTTTTGCCTTTTTTATCGCTCACTGTGTTATTTCTCTATATGAGGTTAGATATAATAGTGCATATTATCATATACAATTTATGGACAATTATTTTAACATATTTCAAATATGTTTCAGACTGTCATTGATACACTATTTTTATGTGTCTGTGAAGACAAGAATATGAACGGAGAAAACGGTCGATGGAGACAATCTGCACTGGCACAAATAGGCTCTAATACAAGTAGTAACGGTCAACAGTCCCATGAGCTGGCTCCAATTAACCAATAAGTACTGCTTTGAAATTTATTATCGCGTTTTCAAAGTAATTTTTTAATTAATGTTATATTCTCGATCTTTCCAATGAGAGTACCGTGTTTGCTGTAAAATGCAAACATGTTGATAGCTAATATAGTCCAAAAGTTTTTCCAGACCGTGAATTTTTAGTCAATTTGCCTTTGATATCGTTTTATTCAATTTTATATCGCAAATAACTTATTTTATAATTATGTGTGTGAATAACTTGTTATTTAGGAAAGTCCAAGTTTACTCGGGATAAACTTTTAGTGCAATTATATAAAACTGAAAATAATTGTCATACATAGCATGTGAGTCCTCGATTCGTATACATATTGTGTATTTTTAGGCGCCGAGGAATGCATAAGTTTTGGATGCAATTGTTCCATAATTTAATTGGTAACTAAAAATTATATTTTTACTGAAGAGAATATGTCACATACTCAAATCGTGATTTATATAATCACAATTGCTAAACAATGATAAATATTAAAGACAGGGATTAATTTAGATAAACTGCCCAAAATGAAATACAATAAAGCAAAGTCTGTTTTAGAATAAGAATTATTGATGAAAGTACTAACAACTTTGCCCATGCTGAAGGCGCTGATTCCGTCTATTTATGTTACTGCAGCATTAAGGCATTGGATGACTAATTACAAGAGAATAATCTGTGCATGTAGAATCAAGATTGAAAAATTATAGTATATCTCATGGATCATTAGTAAACTAAAAAATATGATATACATATTTGGCACAATAGTATTGTTATATTATTATTCAGAAAATGTTCCGCATTTTGCATTCTATAAATAAAAATAGAAAATTTTAATGGATCTATACAATTAATGTGAATATATTAATGGTATAATGATCATGCCTGGATTAGTATTATCATATGAATGGAAAAACATAATTGCCATAACATAATGAAAGCTTAGAAGGCAACTGTGAATTTAAGCGTTTCATAATGGCTGTTTTTCAACAATGTGGGATATTATTACTTGAATACATCCAAAGGTCTAAATATTACTAGCAGTACTTATCAATATCCTACTGTAAGAGAAATTATAATTTTATGTACCTCATCCATAAACAATGGAAAGGAGACTTGTATTAATCAATTGTACAAAATATTTTAAGACCTCTAAGTTGGGATCATTCATTAATAGTCTCTGAAAATTTTTTACAATACTATCACATGTATCACAAAATGAAAAAAAAAATGAGATTACTAATATGTAACATTATTATATGCATATAATTTATATTTAAAGCTCCTTTTAAGAATTTATTTCACTAACATCAAAATTATAAAAAAAATCCAATGTGGATTTAATTTGGAAGCTGTAAGAATTGATAATTATGCAAATTATTGATTAAAAAGGGCTAAAAACCGTTTTATAAGGTGTAATAACATCCTTTTAACAATATCTTATGCTTATGAATTTTTTCAGCATTTATAAAGTTATGATCTAGATTCTATTCTAGATTTACATAAAATTAAAATATTCTTAATATACTGTGAAGTGTACTATTTACTTGCTTACTATTTAGAATCTAATACCTCGGTCAGAATTGCATATTATTTGGAATATCATAAGGCACATATAAGAAAATTATTGTCTATAGATAATCATAATATAGTTTATGCACATTTTTATATTCATGAAATTATTTTTGCAAACCACATTGTTATTATGTATGGTTTTATCTTCTAAGCAGATAAGTAGCTTCAAGTTTATTCGTAATAACGGAAATTTATGCTCAGAAACACCGCATATTATGACCATATACATATGGTTGCACAGAAAAAAAATTCACTTGTCTTATATGATGTTACGGTTTGTATCCATAAGAGGCAGCATGAAAGACAGAAAATAACAATATAGATACAACAGAAACTTTATGTAAGACAAGTTTATTTTTTACGTTAATACTTAATGACAGAGAACATTGCATTTTGTATCAAGAAAAAACTGAAACATATGTATATTTTTTTTAAGAAATTATAATTTATTGCGGGTGATCCAACCTACAACAAATCGGTTGTCCAATAGACATCAGTCGTCAATATAGAATTAATAAGGGAATTCGTCTGTTTTCATCACTCACATACAAGGATTCCGTAATTTCAGATATTTTTCTTGGTCTTCCTATTGTCTTTTCTTTTTTGGAACTTACAATTACACTGACTAGCTTATAATCCTTACACAAATTGAAGATTGCTGTTACTCCCTCTTTTTGCAATATATTATTTTTGTATAACGGCTCATTTTGCTTCCTCATACGTACCTGAAAATCGATTTGGATCCAATTTTTGCTCCATCCGTATCAGTACTCTACCGATATGTTCGTGAACTAATTCCCTTTTTTTCTAACTTACCTCTTCACCCTTATTGATAAAAGAGATGATAAACAAATGCTGTACCTAATCAACAGTTTGCGTTCGCAATAACTATCAATACGAATCAATAGCCCAATAGTTATAATTTACATTCTTTTAACAATGAACAGAATTAGATTAAAATTTTATACTAATAAATTTTTAATATTATACTGTATTACATATATGTATAGTAACAAAATACAGATTTAAATTTAATTCAGAATCATTTAATTTATGTAGTAATATCCTCTTTGAATATATCATCCAGAGGATTTAGTGCATATGACTGTTCCGGCTTGTTGGCTTGCAATGCTAATTTTTGTTCTATCCTATTAAGATATTTTCCCCCTGCTTTTTTACTTATTGATTGCCGATACTGTAAAATAAATACGGTAAGCAACACGAAATAATGTTTTGTACAGTAATATTACCAGGGAATATATTACCTTAGCAGGTGAGATATAATTAGGATTGTCCCAAAGCGTTTCCCCTCCGAAACTACTTGCAAATATTTTCACGGGATTTAGAACAAATCTTGGCCCAATCTCTGCCAATCCTCCATCTTCAGTAAGGATTTGGAAATTTCTGAACCATATTCTATTATCAAGAACACTGAATGTATATACATGATCAAAGAATGGCTGACTCTTGGGATGATGATTTGGTACTCCAAATATCTGTGTGAGCAATTCTTTCAGCAGACTATATTGTGGGCATTTACTGAAGTTATCATCAAAGGAAAGTAGAGGACGAGACCCCTTCAAGCAATTTCCAGACATTTTTAATTCCCCCATGGTGTGAACTAAAATATTAATTGATAAAACCACATAACAAAATTTTCAAATATCCTAATGAAATTTAGATGTGAAAGAAGTTAAGTAAAACAAATACATACTGTTTTCAACAAGAAATTTTGCACATGGTCCAGTGGGAACATTAGAAAGCCACATATATAAATCTTTCTTCTTACGACCTTCAAATAATAAGGCTTTGTTGCAGTTTTTCATTTCACACATTTCATTTATGACTTGAAGAGTTTTAGAACGTTCCATTTTACTCTCAGGTCGATGATGAGGCATGAGAGTCTTAATATCTTCCATCAGATGCCGATCCCTGTGGTTAATACCACGAGATGCAAAAACTAGCACACGTTGTTTGTTTATCCATTTTACCTAAAAAAAAAATTAAGTTTCATACATTTCTCACAAGGTTAGGTTATTCTGAATTGGGCGTAAAACGAATAATAAGAAATAACTTATTTACTGCAATTTATGTACAATCTAATATACATAATATTTAATAATTCTATATTTCGGCGAATAAATATATATTTATATAAACATTCCAATGAGGGTTATGTAGCTAAACTTGTATACAAACTTTCTTAGGTGCTGGTTCATCTGATGCTCTTTTGGCAGGTGGTAATTCTTGTTCCTCCGTCTTCGTTTCATTCTCCTTTTCAACTTTCCTCTTCCTTTTTAACACTTTCTTTACCATTATCCTACAAAATGTTTTTATTTAAAAGTACACGTCTAGTGCTTACTGACACGTGTTCTAAATCTGCTCCAGTTCAAATACGACGCGTGATCGATAATCTTCTTGTTCTTCTTTATGCATCAGAGATGAGTAGGGAGATTGCCAATGGGCCTGTTCTTGGTGGTCTCAATTTTACTCTGGTTTCGGCGCGCCATCTTAACGGAGGGCCCTCGAAGCAGTTCCACGTGTTTGATTGGTCGAGTATATATAGTAATACTACGCGTGAGAATCTGGAGCCGTATTTTAGCGCGTCGACGCGCCATCTGAACGAGAATCTCAAACTAGTTCTACGTTTTTGATTGGTCGAACGAATTCGTGTGTTCCTCAAGATCCACGATTTTACACCGGGTGAACACTCAAATAGGGAGACTTGTATCTACCTGTTTTACTGCATATTACATAAACCGTAGTAATGAAGTAGTCAATTGTGCCAATGTTAATACCCTTAATATCCATATAAAGCTTTGTAAATAATAAAGTAAGGAAATAAAAATTTAAACAAACCCTCGAACGTGGGTAACTAGAGAAATATAAATTTTCCAACTTGTATAATAAAAAAGAAATGAAGAAAAAAAGAAGCTTCCGTCTTTATTGTTAGACGCGAACTCGACAACTCACGATTACGAAGCTGAATCGTTGCCAATGCGGCCAATGCATACCTTCCATTTGTAATAATCCGTACATAATATAAGTCAGTAGCTACACTTGTGACACGGACTCTCATGAACAGGATCGATAAGAGAAAAATTGTGTTAATAGTTTAACACTATGCAGCCGAATAGAAAAGCAGTAAAAAAAAGACGAGAGAAATAGTGTATCTGCTTAAAAATGTTTAGTTTCATATATTTTTGAGTATCCCGATTCAATTTAATCAATTTTTTTATTCAAGTCTACGGAAAGATAATTGTATTTTTAATATCTCGAATTATCAGTATGTTCTGATGTAAAAAATAATTCAGAATTAAAATTATAACTCGACGTAATTTTCTGATAATTCGATGTGTTAAAAACGTTGTCTTTACATAGCCTTGAATGATAAAAAATAAATGAAAACAAAATCCTTAACCAGATACATTATCTGTTTCATCTCACCATAGAAAATAATTGGTTCATTTTGGTTAGCCAATCGCGTGTTAGGATCAAAAGAAGATAAGCACAACGATTCTAATGAAACGCTGGCACATCTCTTCATTGAAGGAATCAGCCATAAGGAAGGTAGGAAGGGTCATGAATCGGGTGCACGCAGGGGTCAGAAACTACAACATGGGTGTCTCTCGAGTGTCAGAAACCCCGGCAGCAGGGAAGCGCTATTAAAATAATGATTTTATTAGTAAACCTTAATTGTTTCACTTGTATAATAGGTGAATCTCATTCAGAGGGCTTTAACGCGCGTGTTGAAACCTTTAGTTTTCAGTTTGGCTGTATCACGCTTGAATAAATAGCGAAAACCCAACCTGGTCGATCTTAAGGTGTCACTAACTGGGCCGTTTACCCTACTAAAAGTTTTAAGCTCGCCGGAAATAGTTGTTCGGCTAAATTCACAGAGGTTCGAGGATCCTGTGGGAAGGTGGCGTGGCGACACGAGAATAAAAGTGAGGCCACAGAAATTGGTAATCAAGTTCCCTATCCTCCCTACTCATCTTTATACACAGTAAGAAATCAAATATTACTACCGGTCTTTCGTACCTATAAGCTTTAATTTTGGAACTGCTGGAACATCATTAGTGTCAAAAATCGTAAGTAAATAAAATAAAAGTTAAAAATGTATAATAAAAAACACGTTTATTGTATCAACAGTTAATTTCACTTTATAAATCACGTTTAATAAAATATTTTGTTGATTGTTAATTTTAAGTTCAGTTATATGTTATAATATATTTTGTCGTATGTGGTGCTAATTCAAGTATGAACAAATATATTTGATTCTAAACTCGTTAAATGTTAATGAAATCAGATCTAATGACAGATAACCCTTTGTTGTTACACTCATTTTTTGTACCTGGAAAATACAAAAGGAAACTGAATTCACAGCAGTATGACAATGAAGGGATAAGAATGTTAATATACAATAAATGTAAATCAGTTATATAAATATATTAAACGATATTTTCTAAGGCAGATTCTTTAGATTTGATGTGGAAAAGCTTTGACTTATATAGGTTACAGATATATCAATGAACGAGTCTGATGGTAGATCATAACTATAGCGTATACATAGAAAATACATTGAAATAGTAATGAAAACTGGTCTTTGGAATAGTATCATTTTCTATTAAACACTTTACAATAAATTTTGGAATATTTATATGTTCAATTAGCATTATTTGCTTTTTGTCATAATGTTTTTCTTTTAAATACATATGATCATAGTTGTATTTCAAGATTTATATTTGGTTAATTAAAGACTTTTCATTAAATTAATTTATTTAAAATTCTTCTGCTTAAGACTTCTACAATTAATGGGTTAGTTACTATTGTAAAGAAATTAAAAAGAGTTAAATAGCCTAATTGGTCAGTTTCATTCGACTCTTATATGTGATTGTTTAACTTTGTTTAAACTCTGCATGGTGGAAGCTAAGCCAATCTCAAACTAATTTTTTTTTTCCTTTGGTATCAATTATTATTCTTAATAATATTTTATATATACAATATTAATAGAGTGCTATTAAAACAAAACATTAAATTGTATACTTTACGGGGAAATGCTACTGTGACGCGTTAAACAATAGTCAATTTCAAGGAATTATTTTTTACAGGTATAATTAATTATTTAAGCATCGGGTAAAGGATACTTTATTGAGTATATATTCAACCATTAAAATACCAATTTTTATTGAAAAATATTACAAATTTACAATGTTATTAGCTTCTATGTAACAATACAGAAATTTTGACTTGAAATTTTTCTCTTATTTTTGAATATGTATACTATAAGAAAATGCAAAGAAAAAATTTAAATTTTATGATCTATTACAGTGATGTTTTTCCCCTTAAAGTCTTTTTAGAATTTTGCTTTTAATTTATAATATTAAATTTATAAAAGTAATATAGGTTAATATATATTATTTTCCAGGAAAACTACCATTCTCAAACTTAGAAAGGATTCCAAAAACTTTTTAAACAATACTGTTGTGATGCCACGAACAAAGTATCTAAAGAAATCAAAGAACTTGCCAGTTGAAATAGATGAATGTCAATCTTTGATTCGAGATTTTCAGAAACAAGGCAAGCTTCGTATTCAAAAATTTGAAGCTGACAGTAAAATGGAAATTAAGGCTCTGGATACATATATAAAAATGATAATATCTAGTATGCCTGTTGAATTTCTTGACTTTACTTTAAATGATATACTAACCATGGAAACATGTGATAAGGAAAACAGTGATTCTACAAATATGAAGAATGAAATATTTCCAGCAGCTACAGTATCCATTACTACACCCAAATTGAGAAAAACAGTTTCTGATGATGGTTATGATACAGAGCGTGGTACATCAAAGACTAGGATTATCAGGTTTGTTGCAAGAAACTGAAATTCTTTAATGAAATATATTTTCAGTTTATTTACTATACTTAATACTGTTATTTCAATCGAAAATCAGATTAAATGGTACCTGTCACATGATTGTGAGACAGTTGTTATTACAGATATTTAATAAGGTAGAATTGTTGGCTGAATATATATAATTAATTGTTCTAGTTGTTAACCATTTGCAGACAACGTAATGAACAAAGACTGTTTTATATCGGTAAACCGTGATTTAGGTCTTCTTCACATATGTTATATTTAAATTTAGATATTTAGTATTATGTCAGCATTTTGATGAACATTAGTTGCCAGCACATATTAACAAAAAAAGAATTGACAAATGTATAACAAGGAGTCGAAATCAAACTGCCCTGGAAGATGTATTATGGCAAGATTCTTCCCCTTTTTAGAAACAAAATTGAAATTTAAAGACAACACGAACGTTAAACGACTAGATATTTGTTTCTAACGAGAGGATTATGTCCTGATTTGATGGATCTTCCTGCGCAGTTTGATTTCTTCTTTTTACAAGTTTGATTATTCTTGTTTTTAATATTCCCTGATAGCTGATGTTTATCAAAATGTTTCAATATTAAATATCTAAATTTAAATGTAATATATCTGAAGAGGACCCACATCACGGGTTGAAACGTCGTAAACCAAATTGAGTTGTTTCTCCGAAACAACCTACTTAAAAAAACGAGTCCCTACTGGACTCGCGCTCCTTATATACGATTGCCCCCCCCCCCCCTTGGGGTTCCGTCGGACTATTGAACTACTTTAATAATTAATATTTTTACAAAAAGTTGTTGATAAAAGTTGTTTGCTTCTATGTGCTCATCAATAGGATTTAGGTTTGATTGACCTTGGCTTGACCTTCTATTTGCTCCTCTGGGTGGATGCGCCCTTAAAATCAAAGCACGACTTTCAAAGGTCATTCAGTTAACTTCCTTCATGCTTGACCTTCATTCCTTCCAAGATCATCCATGTCTCCTCGGTTTCTGGTAGCTGAATGGTCCGCTCTTGCTGAACTTCTCCATTTTCCTGGTGTTGACTCCCCTTCCTCCAAGGTTGATTGTCTGGGATTCCTACCCAATTCCATTTCTTGATCTTGACGAACTCAAGATTTCTTAGTGTTTCCTGTTATGGTTTTTGTAGCGAGGTTTTTACGGGATCTCTTCCTCTCTACTCATTGTAACCGTGTTGTTGCCCTCTGTTGATGTGCGGACGGCCACAACATAAACATCAGTTTGATATTTTTCTAATATATTTTTTACTATAGTGGAGACTCGATTAACCGGACTAATTGTTGTCGTAAGTCATTCGGATAATCGAAAATCCAAATAATTGAATGTATGAAGAAAAGCGGTTTTTGTATTACATATGTATTAACTCTAGAAAGATAACCTACGCCGTCCGCGCATGGTTATCTTTTATTTACGTTGTCATATGGTATGTTTCTAGGGTTAATACATAATTTTAGGGTTTTCTTCAAAACAATAAAAGCAAATTAAACTTATTAAAATTAACAAAAATCAATGTTTATTAAGAGATTAGAGATACATTTTCGTACACGGACGTACATATTTTCTTAAAATTACTAAAATACTGCAACCCTAATCATGAAATACCGATCAAGTCACATAGGAAAGTCACTGTAGTTTAATTTTGTTCAAAATATTGGGTAATTGTCATTTGACGTAAACAATTTTTTCTCTTCATTGCTGCTATATCACGAATTCGTTTTAACTGCAGTAAACTCACGGTGTTACACTCTGTTTGTTTTTCGAACCATTTGAAAGCTGTTTCCAGGGCTTGACATGCTTCCGCATGAGATGGTCCTGCATATTTTTCGTCAACTACTTTTTCTTCTGTTTCATCTTCTTGCATTTCAACAATATGTTTTCAACAATTTCGTCATCCGACATGATCTGAAAACCTTGATCATTACTATCATAAGTAAGCCACTCTTGCATCTCATCGGCATGACATTTCTGGCATATTTATATTTTTGCCATTAGCTCATTTATATCCTCCAAAGCAGAATAATCCGTATCGGTTATTGAATTTTCGTGCTCCCGTTTTAGTATTCTGTTTCAAGCTTTGTTCAAAGTCTTCCTTTCAATCAAATCCCGCGCATCTACAACCATGTAACAACACTCCTTTAAATTAATTTGCTTGAAGAATGACAAACGACTTCTACGTTATTTTCGTCAACAGATAACAATCTACGTAAAAGTTGTTTTCTGTAATGTCGTTTCAATGTTTCAATGACACTTTGATCCATTGGTTGTAGCAACGATGCCACATTAGGAGGCAAGAATTTTACTTTAAATATTCCAATTTCTCTCTCTAACAGTTCAGCCGAAAGATGGGTTGGCGCATTATCCAGTAAAAGTAGGACATTTCCTTGTTTACCAATTTCGTTTTGAAATTTTTTTTTACTTCAGGGATATAAGTTTTGTCATACTAGTCTATGAATATTTCGGTGTTCATCCATGCGCTTTTTTGGTTTTTATAAATTATGGGTCCCGGTAGCATTTGCGTAAACCAATATTGTAACTCGCTCCTTACTAGTTTTATAACCTGGAGCTGAACTCTATCGCCGAGAAACTAAAGATTTTGACGGTAATTATTTCCAATTTAATCCGGTTTCATCCGCGTAGTAAACAAAATCCAAGTCATAGTCGTTTTCGCCCAATTCTTTTTCAAACCCATCTTTAAAGGAATTTTCTGCATTTACATCAGCTGAAATTTTGTCAGCTTGTATTTCCAATTCGCGAATTTCATGACGAGATTTAAATCTGTTCAACCATCCGTTACTTGCCACAAACGATTCATTACCATCTATTTTCTTACTTAACTGTAATGCCTTTTCACAGAGCAAAGGACCAGATATCGGTTGCCCAGTTGATCGTTTTTGTAAAAATCAACAATACAAAGCTTCTTTCAAAAGTTCATTTTTCGGTTTCTTCATCACTTTTCGTTGTTTACTTCCGTCTGCACTATCAAGTTTGCAGCTGTACTTTCAAATTGAATGTGTATTCTTCTTAATATCGCTTATCGTAGAAGTACCTACACCATACTTATCGGCTAACTTACGACCAGTTTCTCCTTTTTTTTAATGAATCAATAATGTTTATTTTATCGTTAAGCGATATCACCACTCTCTTGCGCTTTGAAATTTTTATGCACAGACAGCGGCGCGCGTAGCATTTGGAAACTGTCTAGCTGAAACAATAATGAAAAAGGGCCAAGCAGAGATCGCGTGGGGCGCGAGCGGATAAATCCAGCGCAACATGTCCGTGCACGCACAGACTAGACTACAAAGATATTTGCTCGCGGTTGGCAATCTAGATAATCATGAATCCGTATAACTGAGGTCCGGATAATCGAGTCTCCACTGTATGTATAATTATGCAATCACGTGCGAATTTTAAATGCATTCACCATATCCGAGATCGCATTTAGTCGTAGATATTATGAAATTAACTTTTCAAAAAAGATACCTTGAAGATATCTTGTAATTTACTTCATCAATCATGAGTCCCTTAGAGGTCTTTTTTTCAAATCTAAAAGTAATCTTCAAATTGTCTACTGAGTAAGATCTTTCTGATTTTGGTGTTATTTCGGTATTACCCATACTTTTGCTTTTATGAGACGACCCTGTAGTTTTTACATTATCAACCGAGATCGATAAGTTTCAATCTCTCTTACTTATATACTTACGTTATAGTAATAGATCTGCTGTCGTAAATCGTCTAAATCGCATAAAAGTTTAATATCTGAATTAATAGTGGCGGTCTCTCTAAGCAAAATGTATTCTAACTTGGCGGGTTCTGGATCCAGATTCCTGTAACCGACTTTTACCGACATCCGAGTGTCTTCGATGTTTCGCTTCCATGCTATATCGGCGTCGTAAACCCCACTAATTTCACGGAGTGACATGATGGGCACCGCTAAATTTGCGTTGGATCCAAGGAATTTTACCTCCGATTCTAGGAATAGCACATGATCGAGAAGTTTCGACGGTTCGTGTTTGTGCTAAATCGTGAAGGATAGCTCCCAGAGTCGGCAGCATTCTCGCATGACGTTTTGAGGCAGTCTCTTTCCCCTCAAATCCGGAGAAATTTCTGGAAAGTTCTATGTACCCTCCCTCTCTCCCTCCCCGACTCCGTGCAGGTTTCAAAAGGCTGTCGTCAGCCGACTTGCACTTTGGCCTTAAACATTGTCTTGTAGAATTGCGCTTCGAGGGAATGCAGCATCGATTCTATGAAATTTGATGGTTCTCGCCAGCCATTAAATTTCAGGAAATTTCGCGGCTTTCGTCAGCCATTCGATTCCAGGAAATTTGCAAACCTCCAATGCAAGTTCACGTAGATTTAGAATGGCAGCCTCCCCCCGCGCCGAAACTTTTAGAACTTTTAATGAGTACCTTTCTCCCCCGACCTCCTATGCAGACTCTAGACGGCAGTTCTCAGCTGTACATTGTTTTAACCTTGAGGATGATCTACAACATCTTTGTTACTCAGGCTATCAAATTATTCACAGAAGATACATAAGAGAGCCTTTGTGCATTTTCGAAAGCGTATTGGGAACTTTTTGACCTAGAGTTACTCTCGCATATCGGAAATATCGGATTACTAAAGCGTGCAATTCTGTAGGTCTTATCGCTCAAACCAGTGCAAAACAATTCCAGGAAAACCTTGAAACTTTCGTATAAAAATTCGTCAATCCTTCAAGTGCATTTTTACTGTCGGTGAAAAATACGCAAGTGAAGTGCTTGATTCGAGCGAAGTGAGACGTTAATAATCTCTTTAAAAGATTAAGGATTAACTAAGAAAAATTAATTTTTCGAAAATTAACTAAGTGGACGAATTTCTTCCAACAAAAATGTTGGCGGAGCTAGAGACTCAAAAGGAATACAAGATTAGTAGCAGACGAAAGATTCAAATAAAATACGGAATGAGGTTGATATCGAGAAGGTCGGAATCGTTGACATCGAGAACAACTTCTCGACATTTCTATCAGCAAGGATGTCAGGAGATGACAAGGTCTGAAGATGGGGAGATGAGAAGGTCCTAGAAGATGACAACGATCTGTTTTAAAACATAGTGTGCGCTGTTGACGAGAATTGACTTCTCATGCGCTACCTTGGTGAACAGTATAATTAGATTGAGTTTCAATGTTTGTAAACATTTATACGCATGCTCTTAATACTATGTGTGCGTGTTAAATAAACATACAATTTATTATATCTTTGCTTCTTTATTCGTTATCGAAAAATACATTCTAACGTTTTCCATCGAAATTGGAAATCGGCGGGAGCATAATGGTATGAACACCGAGTGAGTACATTTTTGCGAAAATTTTGCAGCAGAGAACAACCTAGATCTCCCAAGTCCACGATGTGTTCCTGTCGTCCTATGAAGGTCCCCAAACAGATCTTCAATCCTTTCACAGAGATCTTAGAGATATCTTGCAAAATGACTTGATGAATTTTCTTAACGTGATTGTACGGAACGTTCCCCGATTTCCAGGATACTCCATGAAAATTGGATTCCAGCCATAAATTCATGTTCTTGTACTTGGTGGATAAACATTTCCACGAGTAAAATGGTTGAAACAGGAATGTTGACGGCTCGGAGAAATTGCTGCCGACTCTAATCGCAGACAGCTCCTTCAGCACAAACTCGTTCGAGGGTTTTTTGAAACCTTGTACCTCCACGATGAATTTTATTTTGATGAACTGCGCAGGGAGAGATGAGCAGCCTTTTTATACCACTTTTTTCACTCCACCATTGATTGGGTTATATTCTACGATACGATCATGCAGAATCAAGCAGAACGTTGATGTTTTGGCAGGAAAGTTGTTTTTCACTTCAAATTCAAGACGAGCGTCGACAGGCCAAATTTGAGGGGTTCGCTTGTGTTGAGCAATCGAAGATGATTAGTAAAGCATATTCCAGAAATTCATTTTTCAGCAAGCGTTCAGGATCTTCGTTGTAGTATGTAGCTTGAAGCTTTGCGTGCATCTCATACAGGAGAAAGATTTAACTGCGATCAATGTCGAGTTTCATATTTCCACAGATGTAACATTGCTAGTTCATAAAGAGGTTAACATCTCTAACGTTGCAGTAGTCAATGTGACTCGTGTTTCTATTTTCCTTGTGTTTTCTGCTCATCTGGGAGTCTTATATCACGCATTAAGGGTTGTCCAAGTGATTTAACGTCTAGACGGTCCACATGTGTTTTGAAGTGATGGAGAGTAGGGGGTATTCGTACAGTTTCCAAGTGCGGAAATTTGTGGGTATGGGCGCATCCTTGTCGATGAATCTCAACAATTCTTCGTTAGTCCGAGACTTTTATGTATGGTTTGCAGTTTGCACGATTGCATTGGCGTCGTTCTTTGTTCTCATCAGAATTAGCATTAACGATAACCTTGCGATAATCTTCAGCGAAACTCAGTGTCGTACTCACCAACATGGATACGTCGAAGTAACTAACTGCATCGATCAATTTCTTCTGTTTGTTAACGTAGAGCCAACCAGCGTTCTCCATCAACCAACGTTGAATGAACAGAGAAGCATAACCCTTGACGAGCTCGTGAGACTAACGCTCTGGTTCCAATCGATCTTAATAGCATTGATTTCATAGCAAATCTCTTCAAACAGATGACAAATGGCGTTATTAACCAGAGTCGTGCTCGCAATCACTGTAGAGTCAAACATTAACGAGGTGTAAGGCTGATGCGCATGTGTTTCACAATGCGGTATGGACTCGAAGATGATAGGCATTCGAATGTTCAACGTTTCCTTCTCCATGGAAGGTTTTACTTTTCTCTTCCGATGTGTGTGACTTTGAGTACCAGATTTTTTTTTTTTTAAATAATACGTATTGACATATTAGCGCCTTGAGAAGCTGTTGACGAATGATTTGCCTTTGGAATATCAACTGTTGTTGTGAAATTATGTAGTACGTTTTTATAGAGGATACTTATTTCTACGATTTAATTGTCCACACAAGAACTTTAGACTTTTCATAGCGCATCTGTCGAAAGTCGAATTTTTGACGGCTCCGAAGAGTAGCGAAAATAGCCGATTTCCCAGTTCATCTCGGCTCGGCTCGGTTCGGCTCTATTCAGCTCCGTCCGGCTTGGTTTTGCTCAGTCCGCCTCACTTTCGCAACAAGAGACGAAACTAATCATCAGCTGGAGTTGCGAAAGTAGCTCGAGGTATTTCTTTCTCCCTCTTTCGGAATCTTCTCTCCTTTTCTAGCATTTCATTGGCTAGTATCGGGTGGTACGAGTGACGCTCTGTAAAGGTGCTTGCTTTACGTTGCTTTGTGCGAGCTTTGTGCATACATGCGCCGTGTCGAGTTTCCATTGTCACGATCTGTTATCGTTATATTTGCATATCCGCGATCTCTTCGTAGACGCCGAAAATCGGACTCGCCAGATTTGCTATGGAAAATATTGTTTGACATGTTGCGAAGAAAGCAGTTACCGAATCGTGTAATGGCGCCAACTTCAAACTCTTCGGAAATCGCCTATTTTCGCAACTTGTCAAAAAAATAAGGTACCTTCGGGTAATAAGGCCTAGCTAAGGGATATTTGTAATAAAATGAAAATTATTCAATTTAATCAACAGGTTTTAATAATAATCATTATTTAATTACATTTTCTATAAAATATGAATGAAAAATGGTAACTGTTACCATAAATAAAAACAAAATTAAACATTTTTAAAAACCTTGTTAGTAGGCCTTATTTTACTACGGTAGGGTAATAAGGCCTACGGCTTTAACATACTTAAATAATTAAACTATACTTAATATATTTGGTATTTGAGATCAATAATCACATAAAGGCAGCAATAATACTTTTTTAAACAATTCTAAGCCTAAATTTCCTCCTCTAACAGCACTCAAAGTCATCAGTATCATCTACTGACAAACCGATGCATTCCTCATGGTACCATTTGCCGCTTTTAATGCATCGCCTCATATGAGCTACCTCGTCTTCTTCACAGCCATGACAGTACCAGCTCTTTTGGTCTTCCGAAGTGCCATTGTTATTTTTGAAAGTTAATTTTTTATGGATACTATCTGGGGGGGGGGGGTGGGGAGATTTTTCATTTTTTTCTCTCTTTCAGTATTTTTGTTAAACAGATCTTTTGTGACTGAGTTCCTCTGTAATTAATTGCTTTTCTTCTAATAACTGGCGTTTTTTCTCTGAATTTAACCGGCGTGGGCATTAGCGGATGAAATGTAGTTCTTTTTAGCTAAACAAGTGGTGCATTGTCTTTATCATCGTCTGAACTAGAACTACCGTAAATTGCGCGGTAAGAGCTTTTAGTAAGCCTGATTGGAGTCTGACCAATTCTTCCTGCTGATGTTGATGCTGAAGAAACTTTAGCTGGTGATTTATTACAAGGTTTTAGAGTCGTCGGCCTGAGGTAATCAGGAAGTTGCAAATTTTCTTTGTCAACGGTATCAAGTGCAAAAAGCGCTGGAGAGTCGGGATGTTGTACATTTTCTTTATCGACAGTATCAAGTGCAAGACAGGCTGGAGCTTCTGTCAATATAGAAGGAGCAAAAGCTGTTTTCGGAATAACCTGGGGATTCCAGGGATATAAACCAGTTGCTTTAAAGCCACTTGTAATATTCCTATGAGTCATGCATTTGGACCAGACGTTCGAAAGAATAATATTAAATCGTGCTTTAGTAAGTTTCTTGTCTGGATTTTTATTCCAAGAATGATAAAACTTCTCCGTCCCAATGGTGTTCAAATGACCGATAGACGGCTTTGTCGAGGGGCTGAAGCTCGTGAGTGGTATTCGACGGTAAACAGTATAAACATATGTTGAGTGAATCTGTGAGTTCGACGAATCTAAATGACAGGCTGCCCCATCAAATATTAAAAGGCACTTTCCAGCACTTTTGTTTTGGCTAGGTGCTTTAAAAATTCTTTATAAATGCACTCTTTTGGCTCCCTTCTTAGCCAGAACAGTTTGCTGATGATGGATTTTTAGACGGCAAGCTTTTTCATCCATGTTACAAATTTTTTCAGGATGATATTTCAGATCTAGTTCATCATAAATTTCATTTAATCTTGCGAAGTGATCATTAACAATAAATTTGTTTAGTTTTTGTGCTCTGGCTGGATTCATAATTGAGCTTTTCTTTTTGATATTTCCGAATTTCTTTTCATAAACGCCTTGAACCAGTCTTTACCAGCAAGTTCGGTGTTTTCATTAAAATCGTTCTTAATATTATTAAGCTTGCAAAATTTATAGACTAAGCGACGAAGTATCCGTGGTGTCACAGGCAGCCCTATTTCAGGGAATCTGGTTATCCTTTTTACCAGATCAGTTTTCTGTTCATCGTTCAGTAAGGCTTTTCGACCCAGCGTTTTTTTTAAACTGCCACTGTTAAGATGATTTCTAATAGTTCTTCTGGGAACCCCGTATCTCTCTGCAGCTTTATATGAACTTAAAATTCCTCTTTCCACTGCTCGGACAGCTGACACCAGGTCATTTTCTGACCATAATGCTCGTTTAGGAGGCATCGGGATCGAGTCACTAAAAATTACGATCAATCAATTATCAACTAGTAATAATTAAAATTAATAATAATTAAGTAATTTACAATAAGGATAATAATAATAATTATTAGTTGATAAAATATGCGCACTACTTACTTATTTACATTCATAACATCTTAAAAGTAATGTGAAATACATTATAAAATCAACAAGCTTTAATACAAGAAGTAGGAGGATAATAAGGCCTATGGTTAAATTTAGTAGGCCTTATTAACCGCCGACCACGTAAGTAAGAAAAACGAAATACCAAATACTTGAACCAAAATACGTTATTTAAATCGTCAAGATCATCAAAGTATGTATTCATAAAGATGAAGGCTATAATTTTAGATAGTTAAGTGTAATTTTACGAAAAATACTTACGATTTACTTAGACCGCTTCTTATTATTTGTGCTGCACGGCCGCGTCTTACGACAAATCGTGCTACAATATACGCTAGAAACGAGGTATCGCGCTCAGCAGACTTATAGCGACATCTTTATGCAATATGCGTCTGCTAGTGTAGCCTTGCGCGAAAGTGATCATTTTAAATATGATTTTTGTTACTTAGGCCTTATTAGCCGACAGGCCTTATTAGCCGCGGGTACCTTAGCTATTACACTACCAATACCGTGATATCCGATGAGATCTAGCGATGGTTGGAGATTGCCAAAACGGTCAAAATAAATAACTTGGTCGTTTAGCTTTTTGTACGCGATCTAATGTGTTCCAGGATCATCTTCGTCGTTGAGATTAACGATTGCCGATTTGTATTTGTACCGTCCATCGTTTGGCATAGCGTTCCGCACAAAGACTCCACGAAAATTTAAAATTCTCATGATCTTCGCGTACTTGAGCAGAACCGCATCGGTTAACACTCAGCGTGCTAGTTTCATTCCAAGTTTTTTGGCTTCATATGAATGCCTAGTCCTTTCCTGTAGGGTTTCAAATACAGTCCTTTGCTTAATGTGATTGCTTCCAGCGTCTTATTGTGCCGCTGACTTTCCTTCAGCTGCTCGTTGGTTGCGTTCTCAAGCTTTATCAGCCAGTACCCTATCCGCCGCTCCTCTGTGTTCAAGATTTTCTTGACTCTTCGAATAGGCAATCGTGCTCTTTGCAGGTTGCATCGAGAGAGTTCATGCCCGAATCACTTCGTGTGAGTGTTTTCTGTAGTTTTGTATCAGGCCTACAGTACTGGTAACCGGGTATACAGTAGTGCGTAATTGAAGTGGAACACTTGAATTTTTGTGTATCTCTGCGAAACTATGACCAATTTCAAAAAACGAAAAACATATTTTTGAGAAAATTTCCTTCCCATTCGAATGGTAAATGTTTTATCTCGATCGGATACAAAATGGCCGAACGGCAGGGGT
>JASANN010000262.1:1326888-1391199 GCA_031762395.1 Calameuta pygmaea | reverse complement strand
ATTGTCGACGGAGGCGATGATCACAAAATCCTACTTCCAGACTCGCCGCTACGATTTAGCGCCATGATTTTGGTATCACCTAAAATCGTAGCGTTGGGCATCTCCCTTCTCATCTCTGGTAGCGTTGTGCATCTCCCTGCACATCTGTGCGTCGTGGGAGCGACCGTACCCCAGTGGTGAGGGTAGTGGATTCACGACCGAAAGGTTTGGAGTTCGCGTCCAAGCTCCCGGCGGCATTCACCAATGGATTTTCATATGAAAACTCAAGTGAGTAAATTATACGGATTTCGCCCAACACTGTTCGGATTCGGTGTATAAACTCTGCAGGTTCATCAAGCTTAGTTGAATAAGGCCGCCCGTTTCGCAAGGTACATCGCCATCTAGTGTCAAAAACTTCCAATCCTTGATTATTAGGACCAGTTACTGGCACCATGTCACCCATTGGGGATACAGCCATAAGGAATGAAAGGAAGGGGGATCCCTGCATTGTGCATCTCCCTAATCATCTCTGTAGATAAGTTAGGATCTGGCACATCTCCTCATTGGAGGAGGCAGCCACAAGGAAAGGAAGGAAGGAAGGTAGCTGGATAAGTTAGGTTAGGTTCCTATATACACTCAACGTCGTAACTTTCTCATCATCGAAGCTACTACATTTATTTAAGAGTGAGGTTATAAACGTGTTGTGTTTGATGGTATAATTCGTAGGTATTTAGTTGATATTATTTTACAGAAGTGTTACGTCATACGGAATTATAAAAAATAAAACAAACTAGTTTTGTTTATTTGACCCAAATAAAACAGTTCACAGTAAACAATTTAGTAGACTATATAATGGCTGTGAAGAAGCCGAATAAACGCGCACGTGTAGTACCAAAACACAAACGTCGTCGCGAAGTTGGAAAATTTAAAGTACAACAGAAAGATGAACCTGTCACACAGACGAAGAATCGAAAGACTTTGGTTGTCGCTCAAGAAATTAAGTTTGCTAAATTGCTTGCTGGTAATGATAAGAAGGTGAGGGATAAAGTCCTTAGAAACCTAAAAAGGTGGTTGGTGGTTCGCTCCAAAAGTTCATTTGGTAATCATTTATTGTATAATTTTCTCGATTGTTACAAAATTTAAAGATTAATAATAATTAAATGGTTTTTGCTATGTACTTATTTGTCTTATCCAGCTTTTACGGAAGAAGATTTCATGAGACTATGGAAAGGTTTGTTTTACTGTATGTGGATGTCTGATAAGCCTTTGATTCAAGAAGAACTAGCTGAATCACTTAGCAAAATTGTACATTGTTTTGATTACATGGAAACTGCGCTCTTATATACTAAATGTGCATTGAAAACATTGTCTACCGAATGGTTTGGAATTGATCAGTATAGGGTTGATAAATTTGAAATGGTAATTCTATACTACGATCCATATTTCTTATTTTTAACTATTTCTATGAAATCTTTGTTTATTTGTGTATTATTAAATTTTCAGTTGGTGAGGAGGATTATCAGGCAAACTTTTGAAATGTGTAAAAAAAGGTCATGGAGTAGAGATTGGGTTAATGGTGTTGAACAAATACTAGAAAGCTTATTGATAGATGCAAAAACTCCATTAGGTTTCACTTTACATCTGACAGAATTGTACATGGAAGAATTAGCTAAGGTATATTTTTATGTAACTTATAAAACTTTTTGTGCTCCGCTGTAATAGATAGTGTCATTTGAAAACTGAATGATTAAGCATTGAGAAATTTTTTATTATACATATAATTGAGGTTTTCTTACTTTATGGGGAGACAGGTCAGCCATGGTCGTATATTGCCTGAAGTTGTTACGGAATTAGTACGACCCTATGCAGTGCAATTAGCAGCAACGAATGACGAAAGACAAATTAGTCATGTTGTGAGGCATATTTTTCGATACTTACTATTTCAGTCAGATGTTGGTATGGAGTATTTAGAAAAATTTCAAGCTTGGAAGGAGGTGAGTAGAGAGATTTAATAAGAATTTTTTGTTTATGGAAAATGTTTTATGATGTTTATTAAAACCACAACAATCATCTTGGAGTACTGACATATTGGAATTATTGTGTTAATGAAATTTCTACAACAAACAGGCTGGCTTTCCCGGCGGGGATATTGATTCTATGCAAAAAATTGAAATATCGACCGAGGAAGTAAATGAAGATACTAATAGTGACGTTAAAAGTGATAACAGTGATGAAGATCAAGCCGAAATTAATAAACCATTAGATCCTAGAGCTGGACGGGTAGATGTAGAATTACCACAAATACCTTTTGATGCTCGTGCGATTGCAAACACAATCGTGCATTATAGATTTCATCCCTCATCAACGACGAAAACCCGTAAACAAATACTTCGACTCACAAAACAGTATGTATATTTCTTATGTAAATTACTCTGTTGTGGTACAAAATAACGAAATCAATGTTACTTTATCAACGAAGTGTGCTACTTTTTTTTTTTTTTTTTTTTTATTTGCAAGGCAGATGTTATTCTTACGTATATAATGAAATTTATTCTAAATAGTACTATCACTTAAAAAAGATTTTTATCAACAGATTTAATGAACTTGCTGATGGGAGAATGCCATTAGGCCTTAAGAAGGTTAAACTACCACAATCACCAAAAGCTGAAATAAATCCAAATTTAGCTGCTACACGTTTAATACAATTTGAGAGAGAACTATATTCGGATACTATTAAGGGAAAACGTAAGAAAAAACGTAATGTTGAATTTTTGGAGAACGATATGGAGGAAAATAATACAGATTCCCATGATGATAATGTTGAATTAAGCAGTGAAACCGAAAGTGATGATAATTTTGATATCATTACTGAAGACATACCTAAAAAAAAGCAAAAAGTTGAAAGTGCTAAGCAAAAGAGTAGAAAGTCTATTGGCCAGAATGGCAAAGACTTTGATGCCCTCAAAACTGAAGATGTAAAACCGAAAAATCATAAACGCATAAATAAAAAGGAAAGACAAATGAATAAGCAAGGCATTTATACGAAGAAAGATAATGTTTTACAGGTTGAACAACTGTATGTTGATAAAGAATCGAAAACAAAAAAAAATAACTCTGATATTATGCAAACAGATGGAGGATTTTCCATTGAAATTGAAGATGGTATGGATGACTTTGGCAACTTTGTAAATTCATTGACACCAGTTAAAGCAAAAAAGACGAAGAAAGAGAACTCTCCCAGCAACTGGGTCATCGTTGAAACTGATGATCCACCGACGCCAACAGCACAGTTAAGACCCAACACCACCGAAGTTAACAAGAATTATATGAGCGCTACTGAATCCTCAACCATATTACCCTCTACCAGTAATACTGAAGTAAAAGAAGCATTAAAGCCGTCTCCGAGGTTGCACAAACTGAGTCCTCGGAAAGTAGTGAGTTGCGATTTCATTTCAAACTGTAAATTTCTATTCATTAAACTTTATTACATACATTTTTTTCAAATTAGAAGTCGAAATATTGTACAATTATTGTAGATACAAAGAAATATACATATACAAGTAATTATATATTTACTTAATGACGATTTCAGTAAAATATGATAATTCTTTTATACAGATGAACTTCGATATAAGTCGAATCTCAAGGGAAAACGAAATATGGTTTGAGTTATCGGAGCTTTGGTCTATTGGGGCGTCAAGTTATAGAAGTGAAATGTTAGAAAATTTGAGAATTCATAGTTTTATAGAGATTTTGTATTTGTAAAAGTTCGAGATACCGAAGTCCCACTGTAAAGAAGAATGTTCCATTATAATAGACTCATTATTAATACTGTTACAGATTGAATTGAATCGGACACCTGAAAATGGGATATCATCAAGTCCCAAAAAACGGGTGAAAATAGTGCTTCAGCGAAATACAGCTCAACATACTTCTGAATATATGAAACAACTGCAACAAAGTCCAGCCATTCCGTACGATGCGAATCGCAAACCTCCAGCCGGTGTACTAAAGCCGAGTCCTTTGCCCAGTCCTGTTAATCCATTTTACAAAAGAAAGATTTTTTCAGGTAATAATTACATTTAAACACATAAAAATGGAATTAATTATAAATTGATTGAATAAAAAGCTTGAGATCTTGTTTAAACGTACGTATATTTCGAATTTAAAAATGTCATCAATAAACCTGTATAGATTTATATCCTCCGATACAATATTTGATTTTGAACTTGAATATTCAATCTCTTGTTATGAAACGAACAGAGTCTATAGACAATCAGTACAGCGTTCAGAATTTTTACAGTAGTATATTATTATGAAATGCATGATGTATGTAAACATTTAAGATATTATTGGTAAACGACATAACGAATTCGTAAAGAGAGCATTAGAGCTTTTGTTGATAGTCTAAATAATTCCAGTTTTTTTTTCTTCTTTCATTCACTGGTTACAATAGTCAGATTACCAATTTCTAGCTGAAATAAGATTGCATATGCTATACAAATGATTACTTTAATTCTATAATTTTGGATCACATTGTTGTACAAGTTTAAAGTAGTTTCTATTTAGCAAAGTTCAAGTGAAACTTCGATATAAAACGGTTGGGATAGGATATAATAAATACATGTCGTTCGTATGTTTATTACTAATTCTTTAAATGACTTCAGTCTTAAACACTTTAGAAAATCATGACTATCTTTGCCTCAGCGGTTCTTGCTGAAACACTGGACCTGATTCTTTCTAAATAACCGTATACAACGATACAAAATAAATTTCGTTCATAGTTGGTTTGTACCAGGAATAGGTAAATTCACCAGAAATTAAACATTTACAATTGTAAACAGGATAAACGATATTTTACATATTTGACTTTATCTCGTTTGAACATGCAATGTAGATGGAAAGACAAATTTAGAATATTTCAAACATGTTGGAAATGTATGGTTATTCTGTTTGAAAATTTAACATTTAATTTGTACGCATATTTCATTATGTCAGTACAAACGTGCTAATTTAGACGAATAAGATGAAGAATTATTTGTGATGATCTCAAATTTTCTAAAAAAATTGATGGGAATACTCGATTTTTTTACCTATCGATGCACATTCAGTATTAATATTACATTCAGGTAATTAAATGTAAGAAATAATTTTGCTTCGCATATGGATATTTGAAATAAGTACTATTATCAACGTTTAAAATTTTTCACCATTGTAATATTTCTGATAACAACATCAATGTTCACTTCTCTAGTAAATTTCAATGCAATACTCAGTGGCATCAATAAACAAAATTTACCATATAAACTTCCAAGCACAGTAGATGTGTCATTACATATATCATTTTCTAAGTAAGATATACCATAGGTGACATAAATTAAATCAAGCATATGGAATTTTTATAACTTATGTCACCAACTTTACAATATTATATTATTAAATCTAAACTTATTTTTATATTACGCACACCGTTCTTAATTAAATAATCTGAATAACACAAATAGTGTTTCAATTCAGAATTTTTTCTTTGGCACATGAATTCACTTTATCTTTCTCTAATGAATATGCTATTTCTACAGAAAAATAGATCTTTTCTATTATATCTATGACTTAGAAATAAAGAAGAATGTAGATTCTTCTTTGTTCCTTATGATAAATGTTCTATTAATAATTTACTAATTTATACAATATCAATACATTAGAACGAATACATTTTAAATATTATATCTACATTCACTTACAAGAATGCCCATTTGAATATAAGTATTTTTTAATGTACTGTATGGATCTTTAACAGGGTTGTTCAAGATCGAATTTTAAATTGTATCATGGAAAATATTAAATTCCTAAATGTTATTAAGGAAATACTAGTAAAGAGCCTTATGGGACTATGTCTGACAGCTATTGGACACGGTGAGTAGGGGAGATATGCTGGAATCAGTATACAGTTCTAGAAGAAGTTGATGTGCTATACATTTCGTTTCAGACACAATACACAGAATACAGTATATTCCATCAGTGCAAGTGAAGAACTACCATTAAAAAGGTTTATCGTTATAAAACTACTGTAGCCTTCGTACTTACACCTATACAGCCATTCGATTAACCTTGATTACAATTTTAGCTGTTTCTGCATATAGATTATTGAAATTAATGAAAAGCATCTGATCCTGAATATGTTATTTTTTTTTTAATTTTATGACATAATTTGCAGAATATAATAAATCAAAGAATACAGTAAATCATGAGTGCAGCAGTTTGATGCTTTTGGAAACATTATATTACAAAACCAAGATAAATATCAAAGACACACGTTGTTACTATTAAACAGTTTCGATTTTTAATTCCCTCATAGTTGCTCTTAAGATTCATATGTATGTACATATGATTATTGAGAAACTCAATGGTTTGTGAACTAATTAAATTCATCTGGTTATTTTTGAAAAATTTTCTTTTCATTAAAATTAATTCACTCATTTAAACCACGATTATATCGTGCATAAAAAATATATTAATTACACTATACTTCATATTTATCGGCCATTGTAATCAGTCCTAGCAACAAATCGCTAAGTTTGCTGTTACCCGAAATTCCTTACATTCTTAATACGTTGAAATTTCACGGAAGTATACAGAGGAATACTCCAATTACAATTATAGTCGAAGCACTTTGTCAGCATATAATGCCATTTTACTTAATAAATAAATAAATATATTGTAGTCACTTCTATATAAAAATGTTGAGTCCTCTGAATTCGCGTCAAATAGACTTGTTTATGTTGCAAAATTATGCCAAAATTAAAATTCTAATTTCAATATTAAATTTTGCCATCGGCTCGATGTTAAAGACAATTAAGAAAAAAAGTAATAGCAGCAACTAACAGATAAAGTCCCATTTTTTTTTTTTTTTTTGAATTACAAAATATTTATATACATCGATATCACAGTGATGTACATAGAATAAGAGTCGCAAAAGTATAGTTTTCTAAAATATTAACGAAGTTTAGTTCTGAGAGACTGATAACTTCTCCAGCGCCAATACCATCCCATCTCGAGTTGGTTGAATCCCGTACTCAGTAAGGATAGACCAATAAATAAAATCGAATGAACCAATGCCCATAATTGAAAGATCGGTGATATAAGAAGTAATAACACAGTGGCTCCTGTGAAATAATTATAAAACAGGTAAAATTTCAATTAAATCTTACTTATTAACCCTTTGGCGACTTGCTTGTTGCTACTGTAATACGAATTAACCAATAGCACAGCAAATACCATACAGGTACCGGGCCATGCCATGTTAATCGTATTTTTTCTAGGAACTCTTACCCTTAATCAAGATAAATCGAAACTTAAACTTTTTCCAATATGATTGCATTGCGATCTTTAAGTGGATGCTTAATATTTATAACTTGTAATTGACACAGGTCTCCATAGGGTTAATCATTTATAATTTACACTGCAAGTATGATTTTCTTTTCTCAAGATATATTTGATGTTATTTGTAATATCTTCGTCACGAGACATTATAGAGTTTCACGCAAATTTATTATCATATTCTATACCATTCAATATGCATTTTAAAAAGTTTTTTCGTTTTTTTTTTTTTCTTCACATTTGTCACTTATGCGTGTGGACAATGTATAAAAAAGCAAATTTTTATTGAAAATAATAAACATCCAATCGAATGTTTTATCATTAATTACCTGTCAAGAAACTCCAGAAACCAAATGCAGCTCTCAATGGCAGCAATGACGCCATTGGCCAGTTGCCTTCAGAAAATGCTTTTTTCTTAGTAAAAGACTCCAGCGTTTCCTCCTTGTACGACCATCGTTTCTCTAACCAACTTCTCAGCAACATGTCATCTTTCGGTACGTCCATGGATGAAATTCGTTTTATATGAAAATATACCTCTTTCGGTAGCTTTCCTGTGATCAAATCAATTTCTGACTGCGGTACATAGTCAGGGTATGCTATTGTCAAATCGTAAACGGCATCGAGGTAGTTCGCATGTTGAAGATGCTGAACCAAGTAACTGAATCCAGTTGTCTTAGGGTGAAGCGTATAAGAATATTGTGGCAATCCATTTTGTAAAGCATACTTATCCGACTTTTCTTTGCTAGTCGGAGTCAAGTCTGTACCTTCTGGAAATATCAGTAACTGAGTACGTCTACGTATGGCTACTAAGTAGTCCAAAGTACGCGACAGACGCCCTTGATCCTCTTCCCAGCGTCGAGTTATGTAAAGGAAGCCATTCATTTGCATCATCCATCCTGTTAAGGGTAACTTGTTAGTGCCATGGTAGATCGAAATTCAATTTAATTTAACAGACGTCAATTTCTCATAGTTCTCATGCTTTCAAATTAATTTATAGGATACGTGTTCCAATTTGTACAGGATAGGTCTATAATTAGAAGAAATAGCACTAAAATTGTAGAAATGGTAGGTTGTATCTTGTTTTTTCTTTTTTTTTAACATTACCTGGCCCGGGGATGTGACGAATGGGATCCTTCAGGATAAATTTTAATTTATGAGCTGCAATACTCGGCATGCATGCCTGGTACATCGCGGCCCATAAGAAATTCCAATCGACTCTCGTACGATGATTCATTACGAGGATTGCCGATTCATATGGTGATATATGATCTCCCGAGACTATAATTTTTACACCAAACATTTCTAGGAGTGCCTACAACAATTGAACGATTGACATTTTATAAAGTTTTCTTTTAGTAAAAAAAAAAAAAAATTTGTTTTAACTTTTTTATTAGTGGGCTGCGAACAGATATATTATAGCAACTGATATATTTCGCGATTCACAATGTAAAATCTTTTGTTAATTTTAAAGCGATCGCACGACTCGATCCATTCTATTAAAATTACTTACCGTAGGATAAAGTTCCCAGCATGAAAATAACAAGTCTCCGCATTTTCGAAACCTCGGCGGACTTAGTAATAATAGAGGTAAGAGTGGGCAAGCAATGAAGAGAAATCCTGCTACTATACTGCCGTACCATAAAGCGCAGTATAGTACCCCACGTAATAGATCACGCATCACAATTCTCGTGGGTATGCTTGAAAATATCTTTTTTAAATACATCGATTACTTGGGATAGATATTTCATAAGCAGCTTTTTACAATAATTCTCATTAATTGTTTAACGAATCTCTATAGATTTTCTAGAAGCTAATAAAGTATTTAAATCGTAGACTCTTATAAATTGATAAATTATATGATGTTGATCTTAGAGTGCTTAGCAAAATTAATATATCATTTGAATCGCGTATATCTTCGGTATTGTGATATAAATAAAATGCATATGAAAATATATGTTTCTGTAAATATTGACGCGGATAATTTTTATCTTGTATTTAGTTTTTATGTATTTAATATTTATCCTACTTTTTTGGCAATCTGTGTACAGGATCTCCCAATTAGATTGTATTTTCCATTTTTAAATTTCTTACTGCATTTCATTATTTCTTGTGACAACCATCTTTCATGCTTTCATATCAATAGTTACAAATTAGTCCATCAAAGTTGTTGTGTTTTAGTGAACTATAAGGTTTACTTTTACTGATAAGCACTTTACCTGATTCCTGAGATTGAATTGTAAATATTATAAGTGTTTCAAACGAATTTTTTCAGTCACCGAGCTATTAAAATATACATATTTACACAAACGTGGTATTAATTTCACTGCACAGTGATTAGAGCTTCTTGAAACTGGCCTGTTTTACACTGGTAGCACTTTTCACAAACAGTGGAAGTTGACAACTAGCTCATAAGGTGAAGTCTTGTTCTGGCTTCCCTCTAGATTTACCAAAGGGGCTTCCCTAAGTACACACCCCTGCCACGTTCGCTCCATTCTCACCCTCACCCTCGCCCTCGCCCTCATCTATTCCAACATTATACCAGTGGCTTCTGGGATGCTGTGTTGGACCATTATTGATCTGTGACCCACACGGCAAACGTGCATGCTTTCTCAATGTAATGAAGACCTCAACGGATATTCAAGTTCCAGAATATGTATATTCCAATAAAAGCTATGTAAATACTACCACGAAAAAATATATAATATATTAATAGAAATGGACGGTACTCTTGACTATCTAATAACACATCCCCAATTGGTATGTGTACGAATTTATTGACAAGGAATAAATTTTCTACAAACATTAAGAGGCACAATATGTATATTAAACTTCTAATCTATCTCCAAAGATTCTCTACTCGACATTTTTCTTTTACCTTGAAAACATTACATAATTATTATTATATAATAAATGAACTGCAATGAAACCTACGAAAGAGTACACGGCTACCAATAGCAGATTGATTTTAACAAAAAAATTAAAGTATGCTTTGATTTCACGTGATATATAACATAAACTATGGTAAATTTTCAGGTAATATGTTTCGGACTAATAGTTAAAAGGGATACTACGAAATTTCATTAATAAAATTATACAATCGATTATAGTCCCAATATCATCAGTGTATATTACGTTAGATTATACAAAAGAACTCGTCAAATACTATAAAATAATGCAGTTATAATGCACCACTTGCACAACGCGATAACACGTCTGTGAAGGTCAAGAAATGTAAAAGGTGAAAAATCGTTATTAACGATATTTTGAATATTGCGTCATAAGTAAATCGGCTTCGTCTTGTTTTTGTCGATCTTCCTCGTTGGTAGCAGGAAGTTCGAGAACTTTAGACAGCCATGGGAATGCGTCTTGGTATCGGTTTAATTTTATATACGTCTTGGCAAGAAACAGCCTGTTATCCATATTTGGTTCTGTTCCCAACTTTTCAGATTGTTCAAAATCGGCCAATGCATCTTCGTACGTAGCACTAGGTGGGTCAGAAAACAATGTCGCTGCGATCTGTGTACATACAGTACAATAAGGTTTAAGTCTATCCAGTGTTTAAACAATAATTATTTCAATTGACACGTACGTGTCAATTATCGAATAGCACATAATAAATCTTTCGTACCTTTCTTTCGACCCAACTCAAAGCAGACACTTCATATTTAAATCTGCCAAGCAAGTAATAGAGTACTGGGTCCTCTGGACTAAGTTCCAAAGCTTTTGTAACATATTCTTTAAAACGATGACCATTTGCAATTTTTTCTTTGACAGATAAAAAATCACCATGTAGGCCTACGAGGATTGCATACCATTTGTATAAATTTGCATTAGGCGTGGAAATAATTTTCTCACACGCCTTAAGACCTGTGATAACGAGATGTATCAAATTTTAAATAACATATCACGATAAAGATAAGTTACTAAGTAAGAATAGTTATTTATATTTGTGCTATTTTAACAGTGCATAATATTTACAATAGATTCCAAAGGAAAGGAGATTATCAAATACCATGGGCTTACCTTCGAGAATATAGGTTTTTTTAGTATCCATATCAGTAGAATTACTAGAACAATTATAACAAGCTTTGGTCAGCCTCCATATAACTTCTACGTTGTTTGGGTGAAGATTTGCTAAGTTTTTCAGTACAGTATGAACATCTTTTGCAGGTGCTTTCATCTCCATCTGCTTGTCCAACGAAATAAGCATTGAATCCACTTCGTTTACTCCTTCTGAGATCCTGCATTACTAAACATATACTTTCATCCTTTAACGTTTAACAATTTATGATGGAGAAAAATGTAACAAAATCAAAATGATTGTGATAAATAATTAAAAGATACTATTCTTATACATCTGTCGAATAGAAGTTTGTATATTATAAAGGTTTATTCCAATGTCGAATTATTTTCTATGTCATATGCCATTTAAAGAAATATAGTCTGTCAGCATAAAAGTAACAGATTTACAAACCCATTTTCATTATCTCCTGCACCTATTTCGCTGTCAGAGAAGTCATAGAATTCATCGTCATCAAAATCTGTTCCCACTGTAGAGAATGCATCAACATCAGTATCATTATCAGTAGCTGTATATGTGCTACCATTAGCTGGGAGTCGCTTTTGTAATACTGCCCTTTTTTTCCTATTCCGTTGCTGATTTTGTTGTAACCTGATACATAATAAATTAAATCATAATACCTCTTGGCTAAGGTAATATAGAAAACACAAAGAGCAAAATGAAATAGCAATACAGATAGCTATGTGTGTCATATTGTAGAAGTAAGAAATCAAATATAGCAGTGTTTCATAACAAATTATTTTTTCAATTAATTATCCAAGATTGTTTCATTTCGAATAAGAAAGGAAATGCACATATTAGAATTACTTACCTTAGGGACTCTAATTCTGCTTGAAGCTCTAAGATCCTTTGATTCATATTGTCTAAATTACTTCGCATCATCATACTCTGTCTTTTCTCTAAAACTTTTTGATAGATAAATAAACCTGCTGCACCTATTACACCCATGGCTGCGCCAATGGCTGCTGCTATTATTACAGTATTTTGTGCTTCGCTCATGTCTTTACGAGGCTAGAAAAAACCAAATATATTTACATCCTCAGGAAATTGAGCATGTAAATTACTCCATAATTAATATATAACACAAGCAATAATTATGCCAGAGCATAATAAAATGCACAATACAGTTCTACATATAGTAAAATATATTCTATTCTCTTCCTCATAAGAATTCTTGTAACGGTACAGTAATATTTACAGCGAAAGACTACGATTTATTTTATTTATGAATTATTACTGTTAAATTCAACGAAAAATAAAATTACTTTTTCTTTTGCTGCACTCAAAAACATACGCAAGTACCACGAGTAACGGTTATTCAAATAAAGCGAATAGAGCAGATAAAATTGTCTGATTTCACAATGGCTTTAAAAGTGGCACATTATACACTTTGCATTATACTTACTCACAAGAAACCTTTTGAGCTTATGATAAAAATAAAGGGTAACTAAAACAGTTATGCAAATCGTGTTAAATCAAGGAAATGCCAAAGCCAAATATCTATGCCGAGCATCATAAAATTTTGGTGGACTTTACACTCAATGCTTTAGGTCATGGAACGATTATAACATTAATCACGATGACACGGATTATGATAAGGAAAAAGTTAATTCAAATACCTGAATAAAATATGCGGCTCGAGTTAATAAGATTTTTAAAATGTCGAAAATCCGATTGTCGGCGACGGACTGATAGGTCTCTCACACCTTCTTTCTCGGCCGTACATTTACGTTAGTATTTGCCCCCGTTTCTAACGTTAATCATCTTTGCCATGAACACCAATCGCTCAGAAAATGTTAGTCTCGTTAGAACACTACACAACCTATACGATATCAAACAAGAAGTTAGTTGTTGGCAAAAGCCTCAAACCACATGTTGCCGGAGACCACGGGGCAAACAAATTTTCTCTCAATCCTAACCTTCGTTCTTACTGCTTCATAGGATTCAATTGTTTTTCGGGCGCTGTGTGTTAACCTCCACGATGTTAACGTAGATAGCACGACATCCTTTAAATATTTGGCTCACTCCGATCAGTAGGTTTATAAGAATATTTTTTCCTTACATTTGAGTGACATTTCTCATTTAGAGTTTCTTTCGTAGAATATATTTAATTTTTGTTTTAAAGCAAATATCAATAAATTCAAACATTTCTTTGTCAACAAGTAAAATCAAAGCTTATAAAGAAGTATAAAAAGCAGACTTATTTTCTTCCTTTTTTGTGTGCTTATTTTCTGAAATCAGTAGTTGTAATACCATCAAATTTTGTTTTCCAAATATATGCACAAAGTATTTAATAAAACTCATCTACAGTATGCCTGTCAGTTCTATAAACGGTTCTCATAAAGATTCTGAAATTAAATTTTTCTTCGCACGACACAATGAAGTGTTAAACATTCAATAAAAACAGATACAAATTTATAGCTTCAGAACCAAAATTCACATAGATATCTCTACATCTATGCGCTTCTACAGAATATATATGTAGTTTCGAGTTCATACGTTTTTATCTAATCTTTTGCACAAAACATTCAAACAATAAATGAGATATTCAATTATATTCATCGATTATTTCCAACTTATTGCATTTTGAGCGACTTTCTTAAAATAATCTTCGAGCAGTACTGGTGTGCATGCTACTAGACTTATTGTTAATTTAAGCTTATTTATTTATAAATAATATTTAAAAATAAATAAAAATCCTATACAAAATTTTTTAATATTTTCAACTTATGTTTTTAAACGTATATTCTTTACTTTACCACTTACGGACGTTATGCTGTTGAGTAGCCGTCAAAATTCAATTAATGTACCACGTCAAAAAAATTACGAAAATTCCTGGTTCCTTTACGCGGCCCTGAAAAATGAAGGTGTCCACTATATCGGACATCTCTCTTGGCTCGCGCTTTTGCTAAAGTGGGGGCTTCCCATGTTGAGTATAGTTCAGTCGTTAAAACTTGTTCCTCACGAAGAATTCAGCCAATGGGAGTTCTGATATTTTAGTCGAATATCTCGCACGACTGACAGCTGAAAAGTTACTTTGAATCTCGAACTCGACATATCGAATTGCGACCATCTCCGATAAACATCCGAACGATAGGTCGAAACTGTATTGTCAGACGTAATACAAAAGGATTTTCATAAATGCAAAATCTTAAGAGAAATTTTCGCTTGGCATTGGTTACTTATTTTGACTTAAGGTAATATGGTAGAATTATAGTAATAATTTGAAAAGTTGACTCTACATTATAGGAATCAAGGATTCTGAATTGATTGCCGCCAAGTTTAATACGATTCGTGTACGGGATCAGGGCGTATTGAGATGACGAGCGAAATGATTTTATTTCAGTTCCGTCGTCGTCGTCGTCGTCGTCGTCTTTGCACGTCATCTATTTTTTTTGGAACAATCTTCAATTTGAGAGAATGCTCTATTTTCGTTAACTAAATATTTTTTCTCTTCCGACTTGAATTTTTTTCTCTCTTGAACTCAAGCATGAGACCTTGACTTAAATAAAATTGCAATGTCATAGTGATATGAGCTATAAGTTCGATTATGTCATGAATCTATTTATTTTTGCGTTCTCGCGTATTTCGGCCTTTTATATTTCTACATATGAAAACATAAGGGGACAACGTCCTCCAGCCGTGAAATAATGGCAAAGCCTGTCTGCCTCGTTACTTGAAGAATTCAACATTTGTATGTCCAGTCATAACAATTATAGTTTTAAAAGACAGAGTTTCTACATATTATGCTTTTTATGTAAAATATTAATATTTTCTAAACACGTTTCGTAAAGATCACTGTAAAATCAAAAGTAACATTGTTGCACAATAATTACACTCATTCAATTTAGATAAAAAGTAAATAATTTTTTTGGGCGGGGGGGGGGGGTGTCATGCTTCATTGCATTCATGAAAATGAATACATAATGTGGAAATTATAATCTATTTTGTAAATGCATTGTCCTATCAATAACAATAAAAATGGTTTTCAAAACTTATATCACGAAGCTATAAAATGGTCATCTTTGACAGTTTCTCATACACGTATATATATGATATACGTATACAAAGATGTACATAGAAATAATATCTTATAAGAGTTACATGTCAACTACATTAATTCTATGTTTTTATATATCAATTACATATCATTTTAACAAATGCAATAGCCGTGTCTTCTGAATACTTGCTTTGTGCAAGATATTTTTCCTATATGACTCTTAGATACAACGTTCAATTTCATGATTTTTGAAAATTAAAAAAAAAATAAAACTTAGAGATACATAAAAGTTCAAGTGAACGATATTGCTTATAAACAAAACATTAGCGTGCACCCTGCAGACTTTCCATCAGGATCACATATACACGTGTTACATTCACTGTAAAACTGTTCTCCTGGAGTGCAGAATGTTCCTTGAATGTAGGCAGCTGGAAGGAAATGAAAACTCTGTTAAATTTAATAGGTAAATTTCGATAAAAGTTAAGTACACCAAACGTTATTTGACTGTAATATATTTAATTAGTTTTACTATGTTTATAATTATGCTTGTTTATTCAAGACTGGTATGTAAATGATTTATTAATGTATTTTATCGGCAATAAATTGCATTTACTTACGTCCCCAAGATTTTGTGGATTTTACTTGTGTTCCAGCTTCAGGGATAATTTCTCTTTTCCTAAGGCACAACCTTCTAGTACAAGCGACTGCGCTTCCGTCAGCTGCGCAGGTGCAGCTGTTGCAGTCGACCTTGAAACTGCTGCCTGGTGTGCACACTTGCGTGTCCCTTTTATTTCTAAGCAATGGGTTGTGCGCGACTTCGCTGGGCTTCTTCAACGTTCCGTCCTCGTTGAAATATGTCGTTGTGGCACACCTCATTTTTGTGCATGAGAATTTGGTTCCATCGGCCGAGCAAATACACGTGTTGCAATCCAATTTGGACTGACTTCCTGGTTGACAAATGATTTCATCCCCTGCAGGCGCACCTTCAAACAATTATGAATATACATATTTTAATTAAGTTATTAATTGCTATATATGACGTTTGCTGAGGTTGATTATAATTTTTAATATTCTAAATGTCTATTTGGAGACACGCAACAGTTAGAAAACAACTGTCCCACAGTCAGTCCATGAATTTAATACGTTTTCTTGACAGGTCGAAAGCAACAATGCTACGCTGTTTATTATATAATTATTAAAATACATGGATACAAATATAATATATTTATCTACGAAGTTATGCACCTATATACTTTCTGGTACTTAATAATATTAATTTTATAAGTTAACCTTACTAAGATTGTATTCGTTTTAAGATCTATTGTTTAAGGCAAGATTGGTAGGGAACAAAAGAATCTTTTTTTTTTTTCTTATTAATCGTGGTAATAAATAAGCCAGCAATTAAGATCCCATAGAGCAAAAAGGAAGAAGGTGACCCGCGAGAGATAGTCAGAAGCTGTTATGTCGTGAATCTTGATGTCTTTTGTCGAAAAGACGTCTTTACACGTTACGCGTCTATAAGACGTCAAAAACCATAAGCGAAAGACCTTATGAAGACGTTTCGTTGACATCTTTGTAATTGATAATATCTGGGATCCATTAATTTCATTAAATTTTGTTTTTTTATTCATTTATAAATATTTTTAAAGAGGCACCTAATTTCTACTGTAATGTGATTTACTTCTGTTAAGCAGTTAATATAGGCCAAGACGATAATAATACCATTTTTTAAAACATTTTGATTACGATAATTTTTTTTTTCCTTCATTTAAATCATGACTTCGACCTCTGGAACCATGAACTGAACGATAATGCTTATTGTATAACGCAAAACGTAACGAGATATCTTATTATAGAGAAACAAGGATACTCGGCAGGCCGTGGCGTAAAACTGATTTTAATATTAATGTGTCCGATATTTAATAATAAAACTGTCTTGTATAATAAATATACACTGGAATAAATGTATTGAATTTTTATTATTTTTAGAAAATATATTTTTTGTTTATCAGTAATAGTATTCGTATTTGACAATTGTATGTCAAATGAGAGATTATTGTTACGTGAAAATAATTTATATAAATAATTGTAATACTTTGATTAATAAATCTGGCACTGCACTTACCGTAAACGCACGCGAACGCAAGAGTAACGAAAACTAAAGTATTCATTCTATCGATATGTTGCGCGCTCGATACAAAAATCTCAGAAGAGTTTCTCTTCGAATCTGAAGTTCAGTCTCTCATTACGCCTAATAAATACTCTTGGCGAGTGTCGGCCGGACGCGAGATACACCAATGACGAACGAACTCAGGAAATTACGATTTAGCAATCGCGTCTCGTCTCGAGCAACTTTTTACTCGGAAGTAATGGTGACGCGATAAGATGTTTAATATTATTTTAGCAAAAGATCATGACCCATTAGCCGGAATTTTTACGAAAGCATCCTTTTGAAAATTCATAGGTATTTGCGAAATTACTCACTTCCACTGTGCGTGCCGGTGCAATTAATTTTGCAAGTTCGTGTAATAACAGATAAATGAATAAAATTTCTTCTATCAGTTGATATTCGAAACAACAAAATTATGGGTAAAGAACTGAAAGGTCAACATTTTTATAAACTGCAAAGGAGATAATTAATTAAGTGAAGTAATTAAATTTAGACTTTCTTTTTTTTTTTTTAATTTTTGATATACATTGTCAATAATCTTCAGCTGATCTTGGATGATTTACGAGTGAAATTGCACAAGAGTATTCTTTGTACTGTATGAGAATTGATTATTCATACTTATTGGCTTAGCTGATGGAAAGCAAATAACCTGAAAAGTAAAAAAAATGACGGTGTAGCGAAATAACAAATGCTTGCTTACATGAGCGTCTGAAGGACTAGAAGTCAAAGTACTGCAAATTTTGTAGTCCGCGAATCAGCTGTACGCAGTACGTCCATAATCAAACGTAATTTCAATTTGGTCAAATAATCTGACATCATTACAACAATATTTACGTAGTTATGTGTTATGTAAAATATACGAAATTTTCCCGAAAATAATGCATCTTTCATACGTGTATAGTATGTGCTGAAATTGATGCGTGTAAGATAATACTATTGAGAAAGGTCAATAAGACACTTCCGTCTAGTATCGTAGTCTCATAGGGGAATCCCGTTCGATTTGATGTCGCATTTCAAAGAATCCGCGCTTATCTTTAACTCCCGTGATGAGACTATCACATATTTCGAGTCACAGATGTCAATAAAAATATTTGTGTGTCTTAATTATTTTTACATAGAAAAACGTATTTGCTTACATTCTTTACTTTTCCGTAGAAAGTATTTCTAATATTAATATTGAGACCGGAATTACACATTTTTATTGTTATTCAGTAAATTGTTCTTGCTGTTCCGTAGAAACGCACCATTCGAAGGTGGTTCAACCATAGAAATCAAATAGTCAATTTCAAATGTTAGATACGTTTATTGAAATAAATAATTTAGAATTTTGTGCACTAAAATTCTCTAATACTTTAATTCGTCGAACGTTAAGTAGAATAATTAGAATATTTGCAAGCAAGTTAACTAAAACCTAAATAATAATATTTGAATAATTAGTGCGAACATATGGTCCAGTCCCCACACAGCATTTGATATCCATAGGATATCCCAATTTGGCAGTCGATATCCACAGGATATCCAAAGTTTCCACTTGTGAATATTCTTTAATTTCTCTGGAAATCCATATATTTTATAAATACATCTATCAGAAACGATAATGCATCTTAAATACGTAATAAAATTAGTAGACGGTAAAGTCATTAAGTAGTTTTTTCTGCATTGACATATCTTTAAAATAATGGAAGTCGTAACGAAAGATCGTTGCTTTTCAGTTAAACATCTTGTATTTATGTCACGTTTTACGTCGTCATATGAAAGTTTCACTATTCGTTGACACTAGCGGAATATTATTGAATTGACCAATAGCATAGCTTTGTGAGGTACTTAATTGGTCACTCGTAGTATAAGGCTCAATAATTTTAGTATGCCGACAAAAAAACCCTAAATTTCGAAAAGTGGCAAATTTGGATATTGTAGACATCGTATGTATATAAAATGCTGTGTGGGCCGATCTATACATATATTAAATAATACTTGTTTATTTAGCATTTCGATATATCTTTAAAGTCGTTCGGATTGCTACAATCTGGAAAATGATTATTTTTTATCTTTTATTTTTTTTAAATTGCTCATTTACGTTCTGTAAAATTATATCAAGTATTTCATGCGTTACCTTTGACCCAATATTTGATAATCCAAAAAATATTTAATCATATCAGTAGTGCGATGTCCATTTTGAATACAAAGAATACATAGTTCTTTATATGGATACGAAAAATTTCACTGGAAGTAAACGTTCTTAATATACAAATATACTTGCAGTTTTGAGATGTATTTTAGTGTATACAATTTTGTTTCTAAGGGCCTGAAAATTAATGAATTTAATGAAATATTCAAAAATATCTAGCACATATATAAATAAGAAATTCGAAATCTCCTAAATCAAATTTCAATGGTCACAGAGTCGGTTAATTAAATCTTTACCGATTTTATAGAGTTTTGATCAGCGTATTGTCAAACAGCAATACACCTGTCGGAAGAAGGTAAATATAATCAAAATTGTCTCTCGCGTGACCCTCATTCTATACATCTTAGCAGTCATCTTCTGGCTTCGAAAATTTGCAAAGCGTCTCATGTCGTCGGCACTAATTCAGTTCTGCCGCCGTGCTTCTATTTGACTCTGCAGTAGTAGCCGACCCGGGTAAGTCTTTTTTGAACAAAATATCTGACTAGAAATTTTAAAGCTAATAGCAGATCAGCTGCTTTTTCAAGCAGGTCAGATTTGCTTTTCGCGTTTCTGGTCTGCTCAGCCAGGCTGGGCTTCAAGTCGAGTCTGCGGCTCTAGGCCTAAGTAAGGCCTGATACCCTCGTAATCAGCTGTGAAATATCGACTAGGAAAATTAATTTTACATTGAAAATCATGAAATTTGTGAATGTGTTAAGCATTTTTTTTTTTCATTTATACGAAGCAACTGCTTTTGTGATGGTTTTACTTTCAACGTCAAATGACCCTGTGCCGAATAATACACATGCTGTATGTGCACGATAAGATAAGAATGTATATAACCAGTAATTTGAAAATTTGAAAAATTCTATTACTGATTTAAATATAGGCTTAGCTTCTATTTTTAAAAACTTCCAATCGAATGTCCTTCTTACAAAAGGTACGTAATATTACAAATTTTCTGAACTTTCAACTTAAAATTTAGCCACGTATTTTACTTAAAAATATTTATCACTATCTGTGTAACGTTTAATACCTTCATGAAACAATTTTTCGAGGAATTTTACTACAAATTTCAATCTAGACTATAATAACGCTTTTCGATTCCGCAAAAGTAGAAAAACTCCTGCCATATACAAGGTGTTCGAAAAGTCGCCGTCGCTAGTAGGAGGATCTAATTTTAAATAAATAATGAAGAAATTCAGCACTCTTAATTCTTCAGATAAAAAATTCGCAAATATTAGCGTGTAACTTACTTATTCTGCATTTACACGATAACAAGTACACTTCTTTACATATTACTTATCATAGGATTTTCCCCCGAACGATTAAAAAAGCTAAGACACGTATTTTATAATATTTTGTGCGGAATTTCCAACCATCGTATTAACATCCGTCATGTATTCGACATGCTACACAGAGACGGCGCCACGAAAGTCATAAGAAATTAATTATTTTGCGCAACAAAGTAATACGAACTGACAGGCATCCTCAAAACTGTCGTAGTGACCTACCTATAGTATCATAATGTATATTACCTGCGTATATAGTGCATACATAAAAGTGTTATACATAATATACATACCTAACACACATCCTTGAAATATTGATATAATTTTGACATAGCCGCTACATAATAACAAATAATTTTGACGTTTGAAATTTAACTGTCACAAGATGTTTCTCGAATAGCCTAAAGATGCTTAATAAAGCTGTATACAATATTTAAATTTTTCATTCGCTTTTGCATTAAAATATCCGTCTGCAGTATTAACGAAATATGAATAATTCACTGACACATGTCGCGTACAATAATTTTTTCTATAAATTCTCCTTATCATTAGCTTCACCCATTTTATTCACTGGCAATAATCAAATCTCGAGAATCTGGCGTTTGACATTATATTCGTTCATATAGCTCTTTTTTATTAAAAATATGCATCCTGAAGCTACTCCACGATATAGTCGTTGTTGATTCCAATGAAACTTGGATTGGAACGAATAATTTAATTTTCTAAAAGAAATTGATACGCTTATTTAGTAATGCCATTCGTTATCACACATTATATTTTTTAATGACTAATACGATTGGCAATGGTTGTTATTATAAGTCGATGTAAAAAGTACGATATTGTTTGATAATACACACTGATGTATACTATATATATACAATGTGTTGGATGATCTGTGACATTATGGCAAACTTTTATGTAAAAAGATTACCAAAGTCTTATCTGAATAAAATGTAAATGTCAAGTTGTTATATAGCTCACGTTATTTGGATAAAAAAAAGTTAATCGCAGATTCACATATATGCACCAGTTCGCTTGTGTGTGCTATAACAAAATTATTTATTATTTATGCATGTTGCGTTATTGATTTGACGCTTATAGAGATTACAGTCAGTTCGTACAATATTGCAACACAATGATCTCATCCGTCATCATTTAATGTGAAAAGAAAAATGCGCGTTAAATATAATTTAGTTAAAAGTTAAAAAACTTTAAGAAGTATTCTTTATGGTCTGTTATCTAAAATAGCGAAGTTTCTATGTATATAATTTGTTCATGGGCTATTTTGATTTTGTGCAAAATTATTGAAACTGAATATTTCACATTTATATAGATTATACGCTGTTATCTCTGCGAGTACCAAAAATGGCAAACAGAACGTAAAATCGAGGAAATAAAGTAATCATAAAGAATATAATGCATAGAAACCTCTGTAGTTCGTTCGTATTCAAGTTTGCGAAACAAAGGGTATATAAAATACAAGGGATGTACACAACTTTTGATTCCTTCTTTTACTTTTACTCTATTGTATTCCATTGCAGCAACTCATTCGTTATAATTTCTCTTATATAGAATAGGGGAGTTAAAAGTAACTTAAATGGGAAAAGTACTCGACATGATTTGTGATACTTTTATACGGAGAGAATTTTTCGTTAATTTTTCCTATGAAATTCACGATAAAATTTACCTTAGAATTCGGTAACCGTGGGAAGTCGGTACCATTTAATTACTTATTGCTTGTAACATATGATATTCTGAGTGACTACAAATAAACTTTATAGTGCACACGGTAAATATTGTTACTTGCAATTTTGACTGCGTTTCACGATGTCAGTGTTTTTCCTGGTTGACTTCAAAGGTATGAAAAGTACAGATGCACTTCAGGGTAAAATTGAATGTAGCGCACGAGATAAGTACTTAGGCTGTTTCAGATGACTTTTTAAATTCGACAAGGTAAAACCTATACTGTTGCACTAAATATTTTGAACTTTGAAAAATGTTACCGTACACTTCAGTAAAAGCTGACGTAACATGCTTACTTTTTAGGATGTTTTCGTGAATTGTTCTTAAATATATAAGTCGAAATGTTTCGAAATGCCATGATGTCCCGTGGTTATCGTGAATTTCACGGTAATTTTTAATGAAAAATTCTTTCCGTGTGGAGTATCAAGTATATTTCATCTCTTTGCAACGTAGAACAGTTTGTAAGACTGTTTTTTTTTTTTATAAATCTGTATACGTACTATATAGCATAAGAATATTATGAGTATTAACCTCCAAAAATTTTCAAAAACTAATATTTTGTATTCACTAGAGTCTTTCATGATCAATTTAATAACTGCAAATTTATTAAGAGGACTACGGAGCACATTATAACCCAAAATGATAAATCACAATTTCTAAGAATATAATAATAAATTTTTATATAAATGAAATGTACGTATATTTTTGTAAGTTGCACTATTACAGGTTTACAGGGAGCAATTGAAAGTTCAAAGTGTGAGATGCAAGTAATTCTTAAACGTATAATACGTGTGTGTAAAAACTTGGCATGTATTCACATTTTCAATTTTTAATTATTTCTTAAGAAAGTGATGTGTTAATTGTAGAGCTTAAATAAATAGGTGTACATTTACTTTAATAAAAAAAAATTGCATTTATCCCGCGTTACTTACGATTTTCATGATTCAAAATTCAAGAGGACTGTTTAAAGTCTTTAAGTCCCTGAAGTAATTCGCTTTATGTTACTATATATTATAAATATTAAAAAATCTAAAAAAAATTTAACAAAGAAATTATAGCTTTTTACTCGAATAAAAAAACTGAGAAATTGTTTTTTTCTTTTTTTTTTTAAAACCAGGTCCGTTTTTCCAACCGGAATGTCTCGACTGGATTCAGCCGACGAAGATACGGGGGGTCTTCAAACTCCGATTCCGTTGCGCAGAGAGTCTGGATATAGCAGAACGTCAGGTATGGAGAAAAATGTCATTGAAAAATATTAAAAATAATTAATTTTTTTATGCACAGTAACTCCATCCTCAGCCGGTAGTTCAATACCTTTTGGTTCTATTACCGACGAAGTTTTGCAAATATGGAGTCAATTGCCGGAAACAGTAAGGCTGGATCCAAGTTTAGCTGGTTTTCAAAGAGAATACGAAAGGATCGTCCAAACACCAGGAAGAAGGCGAGAACAAGTGAATTATAATTATTCATATTAAGACGATCTTATAATTGCTATCTGTCAATTCTGTTACTGAATTACAATTCGGATCTGACATTTTCATTAGTTCGAGAATAAAAAAAGTTTTACCTACATCTCTAAACGCGAAATGCGTAGAATTGCAATAAGAATCGAGGATATATTGTATATCAGTTAATGTTTACCTATTTAAAAAAAATTGCATTAACAGAAACACGAAAGAGTCTGAAAATTTCTATAATACATTTTCAAGTTATGAATTATTTCATGAAAAACACTCGTGCATATTTCTTTTAACAAAAGTCGTAATATAGATACGTAACGTCTATAGCACGTATTTCCCTTCACTTCAGTATTGTATTAAAATATGATATTTATAAAAAAATTCATACGTCTTTAGATTAAATACGCTTACGCTAATGCCTGAGAATTCAAAAGCTTATCAGTCTCCCAGTTCGCAACACTGTACCAGTCCCAGGTTCGTATGCGTTTCAGTTTATAGAAATTAAAAGCTTAAGCTAAGCTACGATGCTTAAGTAACTAATTTACTTTAGGATATGCATACAGGGCCCGGGCGATGAAGATCCAATAAACGAGATCGATCAACCCCATGAAATAAAGCAGAACTCGATATATCGATACATCAAGTTGGTCTTACTGACTGTCTGCTGGATCATATTTAGCGTGAGTTTCTTTTGCATTAACGCTCTACAAATGTTTAATCTAAAACAGATTAATGACTCTTTGAAGTAGTTGAATTAACAACAATTAACGCCTTAGGTCATCCTGATGTTAAAGAGCGAAAAGGAAGAAATAATGCATCAAATTTCCGTGCCATGTAACGAGACTCGGTGTATCCTTTTTTTTTAATTAAGTATAATAATTAATTTCTAATGATTTCAATGCACCATCGAGTTTTGACCTAATTGAATTAGATTACATGCTCCCGGAGCATCCTACCTGTAATCAGATAGGTATAGCAATGGAAGGAGCACTGCTTCCATCTGTCTATGCTAATTTATCGAATTATCACTTAATAGTGTGGTTGCAAGTATTGGTCGATGTTGATCAACGACATAATCATACTCAAATTAATGAAGAATACATCAAGGTATGAAATTCTATTTAGCTTAAAAGCGATTGTCTTGTGATTATATAGTACTGCTTAGCTATATTCATTAATGGGGTTAATTATTAAATTATTAACTGATGATCGATCACTGCTACGAATATCATTTATAGCAGTGAAACGATAACAGGTAATTAACAAATATTGGAATTGGAATACCTGCTGTGAATTAGTGCTCAGCACCATTCATACTCGCGTGTAACTGCTATATGAATGATTCAGGCGCCATTCGTATGCGGTCTGATGGTTCATTTATTTATTGAAAAATGCTGCTTAATCTCTCTTGAGGAGAAATGTCTTAGCAATCAGTATAATTTCGGGGATCATGTATCTGACAGATATACACTTGAAAATTTATAAAGGGCGATACAGGATTAAAATTTGATCTTTGTACAAGATCATGAAAATAGTAAACTTTAATTACAAATTTTTTTTTAAAGAAGAATATAGTCATGTTCGAAAAAAATTGTAACGCAAATATTTTTCGGATACTATAGCGTCAGATGGAGAATTAAAAAAATCTAATTCAATGTTAATTATTTAAAATATGCAATTGATTAAATTTTACAGAATGTAAGCCAACCACTGGTGCTGTCGATAGTTTCTGAACATTTAATAGGCATCGTTCCGGATCAGAGAGTACACAAAAAGTTTAAGCTAGAAGGTATTGAAATCAGGTAGGTTGTTTTATTTACTTAGAAATTAACCCTTTGCGGTGCCATTTATTTTCCATTTAGGTACTTTGGTAGCCGAGAGCAGACATACGGTAGCAAAGGGTTAATTTATTAATGATTAAAATTATCAGCATCTTGCAAGGGCAGTTACTTTTTTAAAATATTTGTATCATAACATTATATTCATGTATTAATTGATATTATATCTATTTTTAGTAATCTTCCCAGAAGTTTTATCAGAATAGCACTAACAACTAATTTGAACTCAAGTCTACCAGTTACAATTGCATATGATTTGTCTCCGATAAATGTCGAAGATGGAATTGTCTATGCAGCCATTGTCCTTTTCGGTCTTTATATTTTAATCGTTTTTGAGGTAATTATCGATATTTAATTGTTTCTTGCAGCTATCGATATAACAATTGTACTAAATAATTAAATATTTTATGTTAATTATTATATCGTCACAGGTGGTTCATAGAGCAGTTGCAGCTATGTTGGCATCAACAATGTCTATTGCGATACTCGCAGCAATGAATGAGGTGAAATACAAGAATTAATATTATAGTATAATAAATAATATCGAATAGTTAGATTAAGCAGTGACTTCAGGTGTGAGGTACAAAGTTCAAGTTCGATAAATTCATTTTGTGCACATTCCAATAAAAATGTTTTCCATGTGTACGAGTCATCGGGTGCCCGATGACAGACACTCATTAATTAACAAGAAACAATTGCTTTGTTGTACGTTATAATAGAAATCCTTTACTGTATAAATTAGAAAACGGATTATTTTTTCAGCGACCCACAATGGCGGAATTAATTTCATGGATCGATGTTGATACTTTGCTTCTATTATTTTCAATGATGATGCTCGTGGCTATAATTGCAGAAACAGGAATATTCGACTATTTAGCAGTCTATGCATACAAGGTACTGACGCATGCAAGTGCCATGCACACTAGTTAATTAATTATCGTAGCGGCAACTAATGTCATCTGTGCTCTTGTAGATGACAGACTAGATAGAATCTTGTATTATTTTCAGATAACGGGTGGAAAAGTTTGGTCGCTCTTTAATACTCTTTGCTTTTTTACTGCAATGATTTCCTCCTTTTTGGATAATGTCACGACTGTAATGCTGATGACACCGGTCACCATCAGGCTTTGTGAAGTTATGGAACTGAATCCTGTGCCTATTCTCACAGCCATGGTTGTTTATTCGAATATTGGAGGTGCACTCACTCCGGTTGGAGATCCGCCGAATGTCATTATTGCATCTAATCGTGATGTCATTGAGTCTGTGAGTATACTTTGCTAATTGGCACTTTAGTCACTTTCTCTATACAGATTGTAACGTATTTCTTTTTCTTAACCCGACACCGATAAGCGAAATCCGAGACTAATCTTCGAGAACCAACCTACGTTACCTTCGTCCGTCCAGCCTTCGTTCATGCATCCGCATGCCAGGCGGGCGCCAGCCAATTCTTGGTTCATCGGGAAGTGACCAGCCGGGATGAACTGGGAGTTGGGGTGGACCAGGCCCAACTCCACTAAAGCGAGAGCTTTGACGGAATTTATCAGAAAGGCGGTAGCTTAGCGGATCCTTTCGATTTTTGGGGAAGCGTGAAATCGAGAAACGCAACCGTAGGTGCTGATCTTTGGGGTCGCGTAATATTAGTAAACGCAACTGGAAGCGCGAACGGGAGCGGACGGAAACGGAAATGCGCGGCCGCTCAGGCTGCTATGTTCCGGTAGGGAGGGTCGGAGTAGCGTCAGGCAAATAGTGCGCGATACAGAGAACAGCTGATCGAGAACGTAACAGATCGAAATCCCTTCACCAATTAATAAATTGGGAGTCCTTACCGGAGCTGGTGCAGCTACTCCGTGATGATCGAGAACCGTAGCCAAGGGGCCCTCGGGTGGGCACTGCACTAGGGCACAGCACTGCACCTCCGGAACACTCATAGGGAATCCATATGAATTCCTGGATATTGCGAGAACAACGCGAGAACTACACGAGAACTATACAAGCGAGAACTGTCTATGCCGCATCGAAACGCGGCTAGAAAAACTATAAACAGATAGCGCGGGAGCGCGAACCAGCTCGTGACACCTCGGTCGGTGCCCCGAGAAAGACTGATATGACAATAGCCAAATTCCAGAGTTAATCATTCTAATTGGTCGAGATCCTTATAGCCGATAACTCTTCCTTTCCTTCGAGTCGTCCCTTTAAACCAAATCGAGAGCGTCCTTTAACGAACCGGTACGTAAGATAACTGGAGATCCTCCACGGCCGCTTCCCCAGGACATCGGGCGACAGCTGGGCACTGCATCCTCAACCCGGGCAGGAGGTTTCTCCACTGCCCTTAACCGTATCAAAACCTTATCGCCGCCCCCTCTACAACCCTTTGCCCATCTTCTCTTCTCTTCTGCAGGGCAACTCGGTGCGTCGAGACTATCTCCCCTCAGCAGATTCGAGCACCTCGACCTCCACTAAACTATAGCGAAATCGTCCGAGAGAATTGGCATATTGACTATTTCAAGTTCTGTGACAGTTATATCAGAATCTCCTCAGACTAAATACTCTATGCGATTCTTCAAATTAAATTTGCAAATAATTATTTGTTCCAATTGAACGATTAGTTTCAACGTTTATTTTTTTTTCAGGGAGTGGATTTTAGCACTTTTATTATGCACATGGGCATCGGTATAGTAATGGTACTCATTGTAGTTTCCGGTCAATTTCGATTTATATACAGAAACATATCCGTGCTGAGGTTTGACGAACCTCAAGATGTACAGGTATTATCATTATACATGCTCGTTATAACCCTTTTGCGCATTTGAAAAATAATTTTATTATTTATAGGAACTGAGGCACGAAATAGCAATTTGGCAAAGAGCAGCAGCAAGTCTTTCCAGTTACAGCAAGGACGAAGGTCTGGTACGGGAAACTTTAAGGAATAAAGTTCAGCGCCTGCTATCGAAATTAAAGAAGAAATTAATGACTGGAAGCGTGCCTTTAGATAATTATAAAGCCAATCTCGAGGAATTGCAAGAAAAGGTATTTTACATAGTTGAAAATTATCCAGACAAACTTACTTAGGTATTAAACGGAGAGAATTTTTTAGTAAATATTCCCAATGAAATGCACGGTGAAAATTAGTCATGAATCTAATAACACTGGGATATATCGGTAAGGTAGGTAATTTTTATTGGCAGCTTAGAGATTTTTACCGACACAGCATTGTAAAAATCACCGAGTGAAATTTATCACTATGTGATGATAAAATCTGTCTAGTTCAGGGTAAAAACTTGTATGATTGTTGGGAGAAAATAGAAACAGCCGCTAATGGCTTAAAGCGGACTGGACGATGTAGCATAGACGTCAGTAGACGTAACAGTTTGTCGCGAGATTCCAATTGAAGTCCTTACGACTATGCTTAGGCGCCCCTACGAACCGAAGTTCTTCGCAGGTGACCGACCGGTCGCCACTCCAGCTGGTCAAGAGACTCGGTCGAGTCTCGCGCCAAGTCCAGGCAACCGGCTGTACATGCAGGGCACAGCTCGCAGAGACTCTTTACCCGAGTCAACTCTTGTACCTGTGTTTGGCCTCAAATGTTTTATGAACGGTTATGTGTGAGAAAAAGTTATTGATACATTCACTATTCTGAATCGATTGCCACCAAGTTTAATACCATTAGTGTACGAGGTCAGGGCGTATCGACGCGGCGAGCGAGACGATTTTATTTCAGTTCCGTCGTCGCCGTCATCTTCGCACGTCCATCTACCATTTTACACGACAGATGGCGCTGACTGCTTTGTCTTCTTTACCTATTTGTACTCTAAATGCTGTTGGAAATTTACGAATGCGCAACGCAATCAAATATACTTTGTACGTGAAGCTACCGTTCACACCGAATTTCCAGTTAGTATAAGGCTACTTTCACAATAGTATAGAATTATTAAAGCCTTTAATAGCATTAATGTGGAGCGTGTGTGTAGGACTGTACGTATGCGTGTGCTTTGCATAGTTCCTCACATTTTAGGTGACAGTTTTTAGAGATATAGGATGTCCAGGTGTTCCCTGTAAGTAGGTGTCCAACGTGGAAGTCCAGGGTGTCCAGAAAAGTCTGCAACGAGCGATGCTTTGGCGTTTCGCTAAAATTATAGTATCCTTTCCGTTGTTCGCACGTCCTGAAATACGTAAATAATCTAGCGAACTCTCCTCCTCTTATGTTCACCACACGGCTTCAACAAGCTGAACGCTGTTAACGACGTTTATATGCATTCAAGATTACTTGACTTGGCGTAGTTTTTTACGCGTAAATGTTTTTGGGAGATTTAAATTTATACGAATCCACTGGAAAATTTGTGTGGAATTTAGCGACTTCTCTGTTGCTTTTTAGCACGACCATAAAATACTGTTTTACAGGGTAAAAATTACGACTGGCCATACACATTGTAGCAGTGGATTAGAACTCCTTTCGAAACCTAACTGATTATAATTTACAAAATTTTTATAAAATTTTCTACATTTCCAAATTTTATCACCCAGCATAGTAAAATGCATTAAGTGCGGTATCGAAAAATGTTCTTTTTCGCAGTAACTTTATACCAAACTCTACTCCGTCTCGGCTTCACCTCGCATTGCACTGTAATTTTTACTAAAATTTCTCTCCTATAGGATTTAAGACTCGTTAATTGATCTATACTTGACTATTTCCATTCCAGTATCCTATAAGAGATAAATGGCTGCTGGCAAAGTCAGGCTTCACCTTGGTTTTTGTGATAATTTTATTTTTCCTGCACAGTGTGCCCAACATAAATTTATCTCTTGGCTGGACCGCACTCTTAGGAGTCCTTTTATTGTTGATATTGGCTGACACTGAGGATTTCGATGGTTTAATGGCACGGGTCGAGTGGAGTACTTTGTTATTCTTCGCTGCATTATTTATTCTAATGGAGGTTCGTGTCCTTTATCATTAACTTATAAATCATTCCTTTGTTCCTCATTCAAAACTCGTTATGTGTTATGCATTTACTTTGAAATCATAACAGGCTCTTTCACGTTTGGGCCTTATTGATTGGATTGGCAAACAAACGGAAATGGTAATCTTATCTGTTAACGAGGAATTCAGACTAGCCGTCGCTATACTTTTGCTTTTGTGGGTTTCTGCACTCGCTAGTTCGTTAGTTGATAACATACCAATCACTACCATGATGGTGAGAATTGCAACGAATCTTGCCAAGAATAGTGAACTTAGGTTACCGTTACAGCCATTAGTCTGGGCCTTGACGTTTGGTGCTTGTATGGGAGGTAAGACATTTATCCCAATTACATTTATCATTACCTTTTCCATATTTACAGTAATTAAATCGTAAGATAGTCTTGATTATACTTTTTTTTTTTTTCAACGAATTTACGTCGAATCGCTGAACACGCCATAAAAATGTCATTAAGCTATTACTAGGTTTGGCAGTTAGTCCTGCCTTGCCTTGGAACCACTTTTGTTAAAAAAAAAACTTATTCAAAGTTAGCAACCTGATTCGAGATGTCTAACGTCGAAAAACACGTTTATCCCGATATTTGAGTTATATAATTTTGGTGCGCGATCACGATATAGACAAAAAGTACGTAGAAAGTAATATCTTGTTATATTTGAAGGTGGTAAAATGTTTTGTGAAAATCAATATTTATTTCTTTGTATGGTGAGTGCATTTATTACAGGCAATGGAACTCTGATTGGAGCTAGCGCAAATGTAGTATGTGCGGGTGTCGCCGAACAACACGGATATCGTTTTACATTTATGCAATTCTTCAAGTGCGTATATTATATTTGATCCGTCTATGACGAATATAGTCGAAATGTAAACACAGTCTGCGAATATAAAACGTATTTCTTTTTTCTAGAGTGGGATTTCCCATAATGATCACCAGCACTGCCACCGCGATGATATATCTGATGATCGCTCACGTGGCTTTCAACTGGCACACGACTGCTTGATACAAACAATCTGTTTGAACAATATTACATACGAATATATATGTATCGTGTACAAAGATCATTATTTTTCTTTTAATCGCATACCGTTCCTCGCAAAGGACAATATTAATGTTTTGTGTATTTTCAATGGATTATTTTATTTTAATAATTAAACCTGTCCCCCTCAAGTATATTTCAATGAATCTTCATGGAAAATTATCAGTCAATTTCTGATTCTTTTAAACACGATTTTTTTTAGTATTCTCAGTTAGCGACTGCCAATTAGAAAATAGATAATGGAAGTTTACGAATAAGTATAAGAAACATGTGACAGGTCAAAACTTTGCAGGCAGTCTTACTGAACATTGTTTAAAAATTAAAAAAAATTTCAGGACCCGCTGCGCTCGTAAAATATTTTTCTTTTTTTTTTTCAAACAATTCTTTATGATACAGCGGATTCCCCTCGTGTCATCCGTACGGAGTCCTTCGATTTTACATACATCAACATGCGTAACGTACGCCGGTAATTTACTATCCAATCACGGTACGCTTAAGCGCGCGCATCGACTTACGACAGAAAAATAAGTTTAAATTCCCAGAATAATAAAGGAGAATGATTGATTAAAGATATATGAAAGGACCGGAACGGTATTTGTTTCGCGTATGATCACCATAGAGATGCGAGAGTCATTCTTAAAGATTCTTTGAATGCAAAAACTTTATACTGTGTACACTTCAGTGATTGATGCTGACTATTGTTTATCGAGCTTCAATATACGCAAGCAATACGTGCTGAAGTTTTGACCTGTCAGCTCGTAATTTGAATTCCAATTCATTGACGATTCAAGAATCCAGGCTAATGACGTCCTGAGCGAATAATCGGCGCGAGGGGTTAATCGAGGCAGCAGGTGAATTGAAAAAGAGACGCCGAGAGATGCTCATTAAAGAGATAGGAGCTGATTTTTGTGATATTTTTCTCCCAATTGACGCAACGCGGATCGCGTCGAAGACGTCAGACAATCAGGCGCTATGATTTATAGAAGATATAAAGAAGAAGTATGACTTCTTGACTTTGACAGCGTGCGACACGTTCGCCAGGAGTGCGAATACACAGCGGTGATATGTCTGTCGCCCAGGACTCCTGTTGTGTGTAAACGACAATTAATAACGTGGAATTTTCTGGTTTCTCGATAAAAGTGCAATACTTTGATTGCGGTCAAGAAGTCGTCTCCTATTTACCACAGTCGAGCAAGTTAATGAGGACGTAGATTCTTTTGGTATTTCTCTGTTTTTACTTCAATTTATCTTCCATCGTAAGAGAATGATGCAACTTGTACGTCTTATAGCTAAACTACTTTATTTTCCCATCTTCGATTTTCATAAAAAGGAACAAAATTAATTTTGCCCGATGACAGATTGCACATTTCAAATTTTCTTGTCAAATAATTTTCAAGATAAGAATATAGTTAATTCAAATTGTCCCAATATTTTATCTGACTGGTGGGCGCTGTTGCGCGTGTATTGCCAATTATAATATTAATAGATTACGTTGTTTCAGAGGTTATCGTAACAAGGTGAATTTGCACTATTATAATGATGCCTGTAAACATTATACTATAGTAATAAATAATTACGAATATTAATAATCGTATTTAATTAAATTTCTGAAAAACTTAAAATAAAATAATTAAAAATAAGATTCTTCTATCGTCAATAGAATCTGACAATTATGATTATCACGCCTGTTTCTTTGTTCCCTATTAATACTGCGTTAATGTGATATTAGGCAGTTTAATAGTAAAAGAATTTAATTGGACGGATTAATTAGATTTCTTGAAAGGAAATTGAAATTTGATTCCTCAATAATTACGTGATATTTAATACATGTAATTAACACTTTATCTCGTAAGCAACATTGTTTGGTTTCAAACGAATGACTGATTCAAGATCGGATTTATCCTTATTATCTAAATTATTCAAAGAGAATATCGTGCAGTACGTTACAAGAGCTCGACCTCAGATCTTATGGAACTCGTTACAGCGATTACTTATCCATGGATTTAAAAAAAAAAATTATTGACATACTTTTTCATAAATTTCTCATAGACGGTCGTACAGGTACAGAATAATTAATGTGTTGAAATTAGAAAATCACTTTGCACGAATCAAGATTGTACCCGGTACGCCAATTAGATCTGAGGATTAATGAAATACTGTGCGAAGCAAGCGATCTATGCATATGCACAAATAATGGACTTGAATGATAATAAAAATATTTTATGTATATACATTATTTTTAATGTGCAAAATGCATTTGCATGATGAAATATCTATAGCGAACATCGAGTTCCATAAGTGTTCTCCTATGAACAAGTTTTTTCACCCATTTTCTAACGCTGGATGCTTAAGTGCAATCATACGAAGAACTTGTTATATGAGAAATGTCTACTTTTTATTATAACTTCTTTTTTATTTATTGTCAATATTTGCCACTTTATACATGCAGTTGCATAAAAACTCATAGCTTGGACAATTGAACCATCTTGTTGGATTATCCGTGTTTAACTCTTTTATGTTGACACTAGTAACTTATGTTGAATACGAATAATAGGAAATTCCTATAAGGGTGAACAAAGTTATTGGAACGCTATTATCATATTTATAGGTTTTAGTTATCACGCTTAAAGTTATCTTATCTTATGTTACTTTATTAGCAAACAACACCGACTAGCCCTGTACCTAGAATTAGACATTTGCCAATATAACTCTTTCGTTTGCACTTAAAACTTGATTTTGCTGGAAATTTTTAACCAAAGGGGTTTAACAGCTCGTTTTGAAAAATTGACGTCAAACTACCACACACTGTCCTTTCCTGGAATTACGAATACAGTAAAATTATATTATCTTATTGTATTGTAAAAAAAAGTGAATACAAGGCACGCATAAAACTTGAAATCATATTTTAAGAATTTTAAAAGGTCGAACGATATTGTTTTCACAATATTATTAGTAGGATATAAACGCAGCAAATATTTAGTAAAAAAATTATGAAGGTGTTAAATTTTATTAAGCAATTTTTATTTTGTTGTTCTTCTGCCAAAGCAGCAGGTTGTCCATTTATGTGTCTTTATAGTCAAGTTTTTCCGCAGCTTTACAGACTTCGGTTATCTGTGATATAAATTTGCGCCGACAATTCTTAAAAAAAAAAAAAACGTGATTTATAGTTGAACCTGGAAAAATGATGTATAACAAAATTTATAATTAAACTGAAGTGTTTACCGTGCATAAAGGTACAGAGTATATTTACAATTATCATGTTTGGCCTTTTTTTTCCTCCAAAAATACTTGCGCGTGTCGTGTGCAATTATTTTTAGTCACTTTCGAAACATTAGCTAAAATAAGGTTAATCATTGGAATGACCTCATGTGAATTGCAAAATGTGCTTACTCGTATTCAACTTACCGTAAATTTCATCTCTCGTTCTCTTATTTTATAACTGCATGCAAGAAGTTGCATTTCATGAGTTCAAATATATAAATAATTACTAATGTCATTTTCATTTTTATACTAACCACAAAAAGTCAATAGACCGATATAATCTTTGATAAATACATAGTTTTTTATCGTTCGTAACTTTATAAATTTTCTATTCCGTTATAATCTATAATAGCCTTTGATATTGACTTAAGATACGTTTAAAGCATTGGAAGTAATTTTTTCTTTGATTTACTTGATTGAATATTTTCAATTAATTGCAGCTTCGTCATAATTTCTTGAGTACAAGAAACAGAAACTAAAAATTAGTAGCATGGAATTTTATCATTTCTTTTCTTTAAGCGGATTAACTACGTGAGTGCTTATGCAAGGAATTGATACTGGCTTAGAAAATTAAAAGGAAAGCAACAAGCGAGATAAGTTATTTAACTGATGGACTAATATGTATATACGTACTTTCTTCGAAGGATTAAATTAGAAAATTGGTTTACCACAGTGTTGAATATGAAATTATAACTCTCTACTGGCAATATGGCTAATAAAGCCTGATAGTCGTATGTTGCTTCACAAAAGAATGATGTTCATTTCTTTTGAATCTAGGATTCACTTTCATACAATTAGCAATCACCGTACGAATTAAAATGTTTTATAAACCGTTACCAAGTCTACATTATAAGAGTGTACATTTTGTGTCTATTTATACTGGTGGAAGTTTCAAACTTCATGCTAATTATCCAAATATACAATTAATTAAAACTGTAACGTCAAGGTAAAAATTATCAATATTTCACTAGGAATAAGAGTAATGGCAATTCTACGTAGATACCTACGTAACTGTAAAATATGCAATAACCAATAAATAATGACTAATATCCTCGGATTATTGGTAAAGAAAATTAAATAATTGTTTTTCCAAGGCGTATCTACGCTGTCATAATAAAAACGTAGAAATAACATGAGATCTTGAAATTGAAAGTGGCTGTCATTACAATGAAATATAAAATAGAAAAGTTGTATTGTTCGCGCCTGAATACAGTATACGAAGCTTCCAGAAGACCATTAAATGTTAACCAACAAGAGCTTCGATACTAAGAATCCCCTGTCGGTCTGACGTCACGAACCGGATTCCACAATACCGACCAATATTGAACGTGTCCGCTAAACCGCAGCAGCACTAATGACCTCAAGTAAAATATAAAATAAATACAAGACACTCTATTCCTAGCATTCAACTTGAAACAAGTTTTTTGCATCGTCTCAAGAATGCCTTAAGTACCGCGTCCTCTAAAATTTGGTCTCGACATAAAAAGAAGTTTTAGCCCTTATCACTCCGACCGGGGGCCACGTTGCCAAATCCAAGAAACCATTTTACTGAAACCGCCAGTACTGCTTGACTGATAAGGGTTAAATTTTAGTTAAGCCTGAAAAATCGTTTTGCACACAAATTTCTTCGTTCCAATTTTGCACTTATAAATTTTACCCCCAGGTTGCTGTGATTTAAAATAATCCTGTTGCCAGCCACAAGAATCGCACAGAACAACGGGGAAATTTGGTTTCCATCTTACCGATTAACTTGAAGCACAGTTCACTTTTGTGCTACAGCGAGATCAAGGAAATGAAAAGACATTACGTAGCGGAAAAGACATTCTTACAGCAATTTAAGGACGTTTAGTTACTGTTAGTTGACCGAAGAAAGATTACGTAAATGGGAAAAGGAACATATATATATATATAATTAGTAAGTGCATTCGCATAAGCACATCTTATTGTTAGTTGCCGTTTGTTAGCACTTATGTGCGAATACAGATGCATTTACATAAGGACACATCTATGATCATGGTAATTATACTTACTATCTATCATAATCGTACCATTATTCTTTTAATGCTATAAAACACACTCATTGTCATTTAATTTATTTAGAATTTCTTCTTCTGTCTGACGTTGATTGCGATTCTCATTAAACCCCGGCCGAATAGATTCTTAGGAATATTATAGGTGTACTCAGATCAAACGACCCGGAAACGCTAAGATTTTTTATTTGACACAGTTTGCAGCAGATATTTCTTCAGAGAAAAATTAATTTAAAACAATATTATCAGTACTGCAATTATCAGTAGTAAAACAATCATTGTGCAGGGAATGGAAAAAATGGATTCTTTATTTTTGTTTAAATCTTTTTATAACAGAAGGTTTGTGAGTTTTAATTGAAAGTAACGGCGTTAGGTTAAAAGAAGGTATTTATAGGTTTTTTTTTTTAATATGAGCGATTATTCCTCCTCACAAATAGATCTTTGAAATACTTCGTCGTGGCTGTTGACCCCTTAAGAGGTCAGGTGGACAATGAACTTTCGGAAATATATTTACTGAATATTACGACTATGTCAATCATTCCTACTATTATGTATGACTTTGTGGAACAACGAAATTGTGTTTGTAAGTAAATATGAGACGAGGATTGGACTTTGACAGCGACTTTTGCTTGTCATAGTTGAGTTTTTCAAATCAGGTTTTCGATATATTGCGTGAGAGACTTCCGCTAAAGTTTTTCAAGGTTACAAGAATTACGGCATGGATCGCAAAAAGCATTCATAATTTGAAGATACAGAAATTTCATATCAAATTAGTTACTTACGATTTGATCTACCTACGATACTTACTGTTTGTTAAATATTTAAGTAATGTCATTTGCGATTTGAAAAATACAAAAAAAATTGTTGAAAAGTCTCTGATAGTGTCGCGAGTCAATGTATATCGAATATGAGTATTTTTCGTCGATTTTCACGTCGGAAACTTTTTAAACTTTAATTAGTATTCAGAAAGGCGACTGATACGTTGACGGTTTTTCCATGACGCGTAATTTTCGCGAGAACAGAGGAATCCTATTTTTATGGTGTGCGTAAATTTTGTTGGTTTAAAATATTATGATGTAACCAGGCTTTGTTACTTTACGTACCAAGTAAGTATTTATTATAACAGTTGACTGATTATGAGAAATAGACTAATTGAACCAAATTTATTCCAACATTTTCCCATATTTGTATTACTCACGATTGACGTCAATATAATATTAATGAATGGTTAATCGGCGTACCTATGTTTATTTGTTCTATTGATCAGTGTGAAAAATGCATTAAAAATTAAATCTTAGCAAGACAGTAAAATTATATAAGTTGTTATTCGCGACAAATGTACCACCTGAAGTTAGCTCCTGCATTTGATTTCCATTATATAATTAGATTCAGGTGACACGTTTGTCCTCAGTAGCTCTATGTATTAGCACTTCGTCTGTAAACGTGGGTCTTTTACGTTTGACCATTATTTCACCCCCCTTAATGCACTCGAAAAATTCTGAAAAAATTCATGCTACTTTTTGAAATATTCATTTTGAAGTACCAATTGCGAAATTCTCGAAAATTTAATTTTTTCATAAATTTTTTGTCAAACAAATGGAGAAATTGGGGGGAAATCTTAATTTACAAAAAAAAATTGTAACTCAGTGAAAAATAAAGATAGCGTAACTTTTCAAAATGCAAATTAAAGGTGAAAAGTGTAGCTTTAAGAAAAAAATTATTTCGTTTCGTTTGTTTAAAGCTAAATGCTTAAGGTTTAGACATGAATATAGGCAATAAATTATGTACGATGCATTGCTACTCACACATTTTATTAGCAAAAAACGTATTTTTTTTTCGCAATGAAAAGTATCTTACATCTATTATACAATAACGGCGTATTATAGTTAAATTAATTACATTTATTCACTCAAAATTCAAAAAAATTCTTTAGGCATACTGAAACAAAATAAATGTATCACGGATGCCAAAAACACGATAAAAAAAATTTTCACTCACTTACCTGTTTAATACAGGCCGTCTGTAAACGTGGGTCGTTCGTTTCCACTACGAAACCTGCCTGGAAAGTACTAGAACTTTTAAACTTGGACGTCAGTTCCTCCTTCTATATAACTTTTTTTAGGGACAGGAGGAACCGCCCGCCCTTCCCCTATTTTTCAGGTACAAACCGACATTGTTTTTGTTCGAACACGAACGACCCCCGTTCGTACAGACGAACTGTTAATATATCGTGTGACTCAAAAACAAAAGGTCCTATGCTTGCTGAAAATCCATTGGCTATACGCACCTTTCGCATTTGGTCATTCGACATATTAAATATATATTACGTGTTACCTCATCATAATTGAATGTCAATGTCAATCATTAATATTTTATTGATTATAATATTCAATAAGGGAAAATCTTATTGATCTTATTGAATGCGTTGAAATTCATTTTTACATCCACTATACGTACTCTTGATATACTGTACATTATTAATTAGAAATGTATTGCACGATTCTTTAACCGATGAAAAAAAAAAATACGTTATTATTACTTACAATAAAATCAATTAAGTACTTAGACGTAGAGATAAAAAAGAAGCAATTAAATCATTGCTTACGCAATAAGCCAAACACTATAAAGTGTTAGTATACAAGGGGTGTCCACTGAAATAAAGACTAATAAAATATTAAATCCCCAATTGGAAATTGTGGAGCAACTGAAGTCAAGGCTAATACCATCTCTCTTAAGAGATCGTGAAATCTATTTTACTATATATATATAGTTAAGTTTGGCTTCCAAGAATCGTTTGAGGAATGAATTGAATATGCAATTTACGTCAAATTGAAAAGGATTTTTCGTGAAATTTCTTAAAATCTTTTGTCCTTCAAAAACTGTACGTTCATATCTTTGGACCTTTAATCAAACTTGTTTTCTTTTATACGTATTTTAACGGATTCCCCACTTATCCGCACTAACAAGTAATTCTCGAAATTTTCATCATAGACGTGACAATCGAAATAAATACTTCCTCCTTGTTACTTCTCGTGCAAGTTAAGCGTACGATTGCTTAGATCTTCCTTTGTGCCTATAGAACGTGGAAGAAGGCAGACGTGTTTAATTCCTGAGCAGAAGAGCCAATAGTTATACCAATTTGAAGAAAAAATTCGTATCAATGGACGAAATATCTCTGGTATCACTGGAGACCCATCTAAAAAGGGAATTTTTAAATTTCGACGAACACATCTAAAAAAAAAATACATTTTGACAAACTCCAATCTTAGTACAAGGACAATAATAACAAGCACGATTAATGAGTAATGAACGAAAAAATAAATGATTATGGAAGGATGAGTGTTGCATGAATGAATATTTTAAATTTAAGTTAAATTGTATTGTTATTATAATTTTCCTATGTCAATTATATGATCGATACGCTTATTGGACTTCTCCTGTTCGAAATCCTCAATCAATATTATCTTCTTCAATTTTAATTTTTCTATACTAATATACATACAGATATACATAATGTAAAGATTTAATCCCTCTCTAGTATGTTTTATTGGAATAAATTCAAAAGAGAATAATACAATATATGTATAACGAAATATGCTGTTTAATTTTGAAATTTTTTTTCAAAATCATCAATATTAACCTTCAGCACAATTATGCAATGATGTTTGAAAGCTTTTTTTTTGTTTTAATACTTTACGTCATTTCATGAATCATTACAACACGTTTGGGCACAAAGCCGGTATTTACAATGGAATTTTATAGTATATGAAAAATGCATAAATGTTGATCGAATTTATGAAGATTTGAATAAAATGTAAAAGTATAATAGTTTTATTGTAATTTCAAGTATTTACTTTATTAATTTGTATTCCATAGCGTCTTAGTTTATAATTTCTTTTTGTGCTTATTGTGTCAATAGACTTGGTCGAGTCTCGCGCCACGTAGATGCAACCGGCGTTACAGGCAAGCAGTGTAGCAATATATAGTTCAAATTATTAACTATAATAACTATTCAAAATAAGGATAAACAATGTACCGATATATAGTTTATCGAGACTGTGGGTTTTGAAAGGGAAAATCAACGAGGCATACAGGTTTGAGCCACTGCAAAAAATAATTAATTCCGTGGAGGCAGAACTTTCAAACTGGTAATGATCGACACTTGGACATTTTAATGATCCATCCACATGCTCACCATTTTTTAATAGATTTCAACCTGGTCAGCCCGATAGATTAGATAGAAATATTAAGACGTGTAAAACTTGAAATGAAATGGTTAAAACGTTACGTGTGATACATTAGATACGTGATCTTAAGTGATCTTTTTTGCCAGGACGAATGGATAAGAAAATTTCGCATTTATCATAATGCAGTCGCGCAGAAAAAGTATTCGATTGTGTTTACTTAATCCAATAGGACGGAATATTCTTATGCTAATCAGATACATCAACATAATTGATTAATGATCTGCGTTGGAGATATATTGAATGAATTTACCTCAATCGTGGAGGTCAAGGTAAAGTTATTTTTTTCGCTTATCAAGCAAATTTTAAATCTAACAGTTCAATTGACAATGGATTGGCGAGCCGAGAAGCGATGTCGAGAAGCTAAAAATTATGCTTAATTATGAGACTACATAGACTTTTGGTATTATGGTGACGGCTTGATGTCAGAGTCACAGAGAACAGTTCCGTCGGAAAGAAGAAATGCGCAAATAAATTCCAGCTGACTTTCTGAAGGCGAAATTCGTATTGAAGAATTCTAAAGATATTACGACTAACTCGATTAAACTGCTTCGAAATTATTTATTTGATAAATCGGATAACGCAAACTAGTAGATGACTAATACTTGCGTGTTTGGTAAGGAAATCCGAATGGGTAACGTCAAATGTGTTTTTGAACAAACTTATAAGGAGTTCGATGCCTCCGCATTCCGTGTTTTGTTACAGTACAGAAAAAAATAATAACTTTACTAAAAAATACAAAAAATGCAGATGCAGGCTGGATATTTTTTAAAGGAATTTCCTTACAGAAACTTCAGGTTAATTGTGCCAAGTACAGAAAGTGAATAGATGGGGCAGAAGTGCCATTACGAGAAATTCATTGCAGGTTTCGCTATCTAAACCCACGTGACCAACTGAATTAGCGTGCAGTTGGGTTAGGTTAGGTCAGTGCTTGAAATAATCAACCGGACATGTAACACAAAATTTTAATTTTAATTGCTTAATCTACTCGACTTCTACTCGACTATGTAATTCGTGGAGAATCTAATTAGAAATTTTAAAACGAAAGCACATGGACCAAATTAGCTGGATGACTGTCGCAGGATAAATTGGTAATTCGAAAATACGTTATTCAAATATTCGATAAGTCGGACCAACGATGTTTCATTGTGTCAGATGAAACATAATATATCGAAATATGGGAATAACCGTAAGCTGACTCCTAGGACGCACGTACGATTAATTTTTCGTCTGGATTCTGCTAGTGACGCAGATACAAGTAAAAGAAGGCAGGTTTATAGCCGTGGAGCGTCGCGTGGCTCGTCTCATTTGCACGCATCCTTTCAACGCGATTCAAAGTGACTCAAAGTGACTCAAAGTGACTCAAAGTGACTCAAACCAGCTGCAATCGGGATTCTCGCCTATTTCGATATAATAAATCTAAAAATATCTTAATCGTGCGAAGCCTCAATTATCGAAAGATATTGTCACGCCTAAATGGTTTATAGTGTCCGACACATGTACATGGAATCGTTTCTAAAACTTTGAGGAAAAAGAGAAAGTGAAATATTCGACTAGGAATATTCTTTTGTTTAAAAAGCTCGATACTCAGGATGACATTACAGAGACACTTTTGATGAGTTAAAAAGTCCCAAAAGTTTGATTTTTTATTATTGATTCTCTATGCTCCATTGTAATAGTAAATCGTCAGACTATTTTTTCTCGCAATTGACAAATAAAATTATCAATGATAAAGAAGTGAATTGGATTAGCACCAAAGTGGATGACAGTGAAGTCGAACAATACACGCGTACGTCATAGTTTGAAAGTGAATCCGGATTATAGTAATCGAAAAGCTGTTGAATATCAAGAAAGGCCAGAAAAAGGAGCGCCCATGCCCTGATCCAGTCTTGCCAGGTTGGTCTGCGCTACGTATTTATCAGAGTCAATGTCGTTTACTCCACAACTTTTTCTTCGATTTTCGCGGTAGCTTTCCGGAATATTCTGAATAACGTAAAAATAGATGATTGTAAAGACATGACTATGGGTGTGGAAGTTATTTGCCTTGGAATCAAGAAACCCGCTCGACTCTCGGGTTAAGTATGATGATCGTTATGGCAACTGACAATAACTTGCTTTATCGACTGATAATCCACAGTTTAAGCTCAGTTGTAATAAAGGATATAGAAAAATTAAATTTTCGAATACTAACTGACGAGTAAAAGTTTACTATGATGCACAAAGCGCGTTCGCGTCTGATTGTACGGGAATTAAAAAGATTAAATTTTTCATATAAAAATTTTTTAAATGTCTTTGAGCCTTTTTTATTTTCAATGCATATATTTCGAAATAATTGATATTATTATTTGACATTATTAGTCTATCTGCGATAAGTTCAATACTATCAGTTCTGATAGTATGCGGTGGTCCATTTATTATTGCTTATCGCCCCAGTCATTCCTCTTTTTACTCACATATTTTTTTTTACATTGTTAACATCCATAAAACTCATCTGTTTATTTTTGATCGCCAATCCCTGTAACTTGGCTAATTTAACGTATCAAGCTTTAAGTTAATTACTGCGCCGCGCACTAGTCAAATGAGGACTAAATTTTTTCCATGAATTTTACAAAGTTAAATATATTAATTAAGAGTAGTGAAGAGCAGTTTGTATTACGACACGTGTTCGTAACCTAAAAAACCATTAATCTAGTAATTGTATTTCCTAAAAGATTAAGTGATCAATGCTAACTTCCGTTAAGCGGCGATTTCGTTGATCTTTTTAAAAGAATAAACCGTAATTTTTAACCGATTTTTATGCGCCATAGCTCATTCTATTTTTTAAAATTTTCTCTACCAATTCACCATGTAAAGTGTTTGTGGTGTTGACCTTTTCAAAAATTACAGCAGCTTGTTTATAAAGAATTTTATTCCCCGGATAAACAGTAGGTTGAACGGTCAACGGTACAAAAAATTTATTTAGTGAATGTGCAAAATTAATGTTTATTCTTTGAAAAAACTCAACGAAAATGTATCTCTGTGGAAGTTAGCGTTGATCACCTAATGCTTTAGGAAATAAATTGCTACCTATTAATGTGTCTCTAGGTTAAGAACACGTGCTGCAATACAAATCGTCCTCCACTACTTTAATGGGACGTCCTGCTCTGAACGTAAGAATGAAAGAATAATTGTGTGATGAAAAATTTTAACATTTTATATTTGTATAGAAATAATACGTGATTGATAGAAATAATAATGTAAAAGCTTCTTTCTATTCGATTAATATCCAAAGAAAATTATTGAGAAGATACACGAACTGCATTGTATTTGCTTCTAATCAAAATCAGTATATCAAAGTGTATGCTAATAATACTAATAAATCTTACCAAAATTTTAATAGTTTTTCTACTTCATAACGTATTTGATAAAAGAATTGAGAAATTTAATAAAAATGAATTTTTTACGCACTATATTCAGGGCATTGATCTTGCCAGGAAAAATTAGAATGTCGATATGAGATGAATGTTAAAAATAATGAATGGCCGGCAATGAAGCTCCCTTTTTTACAATTCTTAAAATAGTTAAAACGATACGTAGTCCGTTTGAAACCTAATTTATACAGCAATACGTGCAATGAATGAATGAATTAATGTAAATGAACTTTTTATATGGAATATTTCCCCATTTCGACTTCCGTCAAAGTTCAACATTTTTCAATAGAAAATATTAATTTGACACGTATAGATGCTGCGTTTAATTGGTATTCTCGAAATATCCCGCGGAGAAGCGAAGGCGGAAAATCACGACAAAGTGCTATGTGTATTTTAAACGTTAAGCTTCGCCTTAGACGAAAAATCGTCTATAGCGAACACAAGCAGCTACATCATTTTCAAAATCCAATTCTGTATTTTTTTTTTTACTTTTCTGTTCAGTAGAATATATCGCACAATAGAGTTACATAGATTTGTCGTGTTGTTTATGTATTTATTATTTTACAACATTTTGCCATCAAGCATTGTAATACAATTAATGAACGGGTTGGCTAAAAAGAGCGAAGGAAAACATCAGTTATTGTTTCTTTGCACGGATTATATTAGACGTATTAAAGAAAAGAAGAAAAAGAAGATTTCAAACCTGAAATCTTAATATTGAATCCTTGAATTGTATAGTCGTGGGAAAATACATGTAAATTATGGTAATAATTCACATACCGGTGAGCATTGATATTCGTAAATAATTCATAAATTAGTATATTTCTATATAAGCATTATGATAAACAGTAGAAAAATTTCATTTTTTTCCGAAAAACAATGAATGGTGCCCCATTCACTTTCATTGGCTAATCACACATTACCTTTGACAAAAAAAATATTGGCAATGAAATTTTGCTACGGAAATTTATGACATTCGATCATGTATTACGAAACTTCATTTTCCCCAACGCACGTACCGTTTAACAAATAATTAATAATCTCCAAAAAAAATAATTATTCGCTTTTCGTAAAAATAAAAATTTACCTGGCTTTTAGTATAATTAAATGATTAATCATTTACAAAGAAATTAAAAAAAATCAAATTACACACATGTTGTTTATCGTTCATATCCTTTCTTTGTCTTTTTATAACTCAGCCGAAAATCTTGAGTCACAGAATGATGCGGAATATTGCGCGACTGAAAAATTGCCAATGCATAGTAGCGTTGCAGCGTTTTAATTATGCATATAAAAAGAGAAACATGGAAATTTCTTTCCGTTCTTTAAAAGCTCAATATACATGAATAGCGGGCAACAAGTTTGCCGTGAGGAACAACTACAGTCGATCCATGAGTTCAATGTGTTTTTTGACAGTTCAAGAGCAATGCAATGCTTAGCTTATTGCACGTGTTTTAGAATAAAATAATATAAATATAACCATCCATATGTATACTTTGTCAAAAATATTTAATGCAATGACACGCGTACCACATGGTTGTTTTCGATCTGTCAAAATAAAGTATCGAAGTAGTGGACCGGCCGTATGTCTTACCTAAAAGTTATACGTACGTCACTACGAGCATATAAAGCTACTACTGTTGCTACTAATGCGCTGTTTTATGGTACGTAAAAAATAATAAGTTTCACGCGTGCGTCATTTCGGTGCCGGAAGTCTTGCGTTGCCTGAAAATAATTATTCCTTTATCCATATCTGTAATTTAATGGTTTTTTTTTTTTTTTGAAAATAGTAATATCAAACTTTCCGATTCCTTGTTGCAAATTTTGCATAAGAAGTACAACGAGTATCTTTATTTGATGCGAATAGAGGAAGGCATGAATATACATATACGTATATGTATATTGTAACCTTTATTTACTCGATTCGGATCTTTGAATCGTGTAAATAAAGCGCAACAACTTATGAATAAACATGAGTATTGTTGATAAACGAAAGATAGCGATACATGTATATTCTCCTATTACGAAATACAATAGCGTTAGAAGGTCTCCAGCCTAGGTAATTGCTCGTTCTTAGTAAACAGTGTTGAATAGTATGAAGAAATGATAACTACGAGCGGCATGCAGAAATTATAATGACATTAATAACTAATAAATAATTTCTGTGCTTTGATTCGAATACAAAGTATCGATCCTAACTAATAATAGATATTTCTAACCCTTTGAAATTTATTCTTTGTCTCTCTTAATATTTAATCGAGATAGGACGAAGTCTATGGCAAATGCAGTCTCCCCAGCAGAAGACGAAAAGTTTCGTGCTGGTAAGCAGCAGCGAGAGCTTCCACTAGGGAATTCCTGATCAGAGGTTTACTTGGTCCTATGACAAACAACGCGCCATCTAGGAGATCTAAGAAAAGCTTCCTTTTCAGGGTAGCTGGTTGTACAGTCAAAGTTTGTATAAAATTACTATGGCATGTATTACGAAAGCGGCACTTTGATTCAAATTGTCAAAGCGACGTCCCGTGTAAATCCAGAAACTGATTCTACCTGGCGAAGGAGCCGATTTGCTCCTAGTCCAAGACGCTTTGCTCCTTTTTACGGTAGAGAGAAATATCTTTACGATTGTGCTCGAGTTTCGTTTCCTGTTATAAGGTAGCTAGGCAACGCAAGTGACAGAATGTTCAGCTACGATTAGTCACTTTCGACCAGGCAAATTGAGGGATGATAAGGAATTATGCGTTGCGTGGGAATCCGAATATGGCTCGATGTATTGATTACAATATATGTATATATATAAAAAAAATAAAATTACATTAACATTAAAACAATTGGAACAATGTAATTTGATGACCTATATACCAGTTTGGTTCCATGAAATTTAATATAACTTAAATTTTAATAATTAGTTGAATTCTTTTGATGGATAGCAAAAAGTCTCAATTTCTCATCGTAGAAAGAAGAATAGTATAAAATGTTTAGTAAAATGTCACATCAGTTATAATACGAGGAGGTTACAGTTGACACGTGTTTACATTGTTTTCAATACCACGTACTAATTTAGCAAATAGAAAGTAAACATTTCTGACATGACGTATTCTATGACACTCCATCTTCTTGACTTCAACTGAATTATCAATTATTTTTCAAATATTTTACAGAGCTTGACGCAAATGTACTATGAGAGACGCACGACGACTAACGAAGAATACGCCGAGTTACATGTCGAAGTCCACAAACTATTATACGTACTGCCACTTCAACAAACCATTGTTACAAGAAACGCTGTGTTATTCAATTTAAATAGAAAGACTAAAATATCCTGATCTTCCTGATGTTATCCAATTAAACCATTTCTTTATCAAGATAATTGAGTATAATATTAATTTCAATTAAAGCCAAGTACAGAGTGATTTTTAAAAAATTGACAAATTTAGAGCAAGTGTCGCTTTATACCCCTCAGAATGAGCGTCTAAAAATTCCCTAGGAAAAATTTCACTATGAAAATCGAGAATCCATCCAGGCCTGAACTGACTTACAATTAGTGGCGATCTAGGTAAACCTTGGACTTTCCAACGAAAATTTGTACTACAGTTATGAGGATGGTTCTAAAAATCGCGAAGGATCCACGTGAAAGTCAATATTGTACCGAGTTCTTCAGGTCAACTGCCCTGCCTGAAGATAGTTTTACCATAAGAAGCAAAAGGGCGTGCGCACTTTCGATGTGTGTTTGGGCTAAACAATTTGGTAAATCAGAAATGGATCCTCTTATGGATCCGGGTCCGCATATCGAACTCCATTAACTCACTATTTTGACCTTTATCTTTATTCGTGAAATAATGTTAATTTATTTATTTATGTATAAATACAAAATATTATTCAGATGAAGAATTTCATGTTAAAAATATTAAGGGGATTCTGGACCTTTTATTCGCCATGCAAGTGAAGCCTCAACGTTAGCCGCAAATAACAGGATTTTTACAGAGACTCTCTTTGCCAGTGGAGTTCAGTGAACATTCTGTAGGGTTTGACAATCATTTTGATACCAGATTCGCAAGAATTAACTCAAAATTAAAAAAAAAAAAACCGAGCCGAAATTTTTCCCATTTTCCAGATTGAAATCGAAATTTTCGAGTCCGATTACTCTTTCTGTTTTGAATGAATTATTGCGAAAGTCGTGCCAAAATGATTGGCTTAACCTTGCAGAATGTGTGCTAAATTTTTCCATAAAAAAAAAGTATCTATAAGAATCCTGTTATTTACGATTTTCATGTAAACTTTTCTCGTACGATAATGAGTAGTTTTGAATTTCCCTGAGCAAAAAAATAATATACATATTTCGATAAATAAAGTCTTTCCTTATAAATTTTTAATATCTTTCCAAAGATCGTTTCAATGAGTAACTTTGAAAAGTTGACGACCAAAGCTTCACAAAACCAAGAACTCGATAATCAATCTGACTTTTTTACTTTGATGATTCAATCGTTGAATTTGGGAAATGGTTTATTGGCCCGTACACCTGTCGCCTCGCTCCTGGAATCGAGGCAGCTACTGCTTGACCATTCCCTACCACTCGAACTGCAAGACAGCCGCTCTGACTTGGAGATTGGCCACTAGCCCACTCTGGTCCACCGCAGCTCCAATCTACTGGCGACCAGCTCCTCGTTCATTGCGCGATCGCACGTTCGGTCAAGACACGCGGTTTCTCGTGCGATCGCGATTTACATTACGACCCGCTGCTTCAATTCTTTTTTCTTTTTTATATATATATATATATATATATATATATATATACTTGTTTCCTTGAATTTCGGATAAATTTTTCATTGTGTCGAAAGGATCACTTTTGCCTACGGACGACTGTCTGTCAATCTTCGTTCAGTGCAATTTGCAATTTTCGAAGAATAATCATCGATTCTAATATCACAGTATAAAAGATAGATTATTCCTTTAATTTTGCCACTTGCAATACAGTGTTTTTGGCTATTTGTGTTTCTTCAGAAGGATGCTCGTACGCGATTAATTGCAGCTTAACGTGATTAAGAGTGTTAATAAGAAAATCTATGTGATTTTTAAATGCTGGATCGCGGCTCTATATAAAATCTCTAATATTTATTTCGTGCTCTCGAAAATCCATTGAACACAATGACAAATTGAATCCCCGTATAAAATTTCAATAAAAATATCCTCATACGAATAAGACAAATTTTATTAGCATATTGACCAAAAAAAAAAAGAAGAAAACGAAAATAGAGATCATTATCATACTAGTATCTTGAGTATCGTCAAAAGAGTGAACGGTAAATCGTCTCGGCAAGGAACTTTCGTAAATTCTCACTTTCAATCGTAATTAACGGGCCGCGCGCGGTGACCACCGCGAGAGCTCAAGTGAATTCGAATGACGTTAAAAAATTGAGCACGCGACAGTGACAGATAAAAGATCAACATAACGATAACAGTGGTTCGATAAACGTGAATAAGGATTAAGTTCGCACGTGTCTTGCAATAAGTATACGCTGCAGTTGTGACTCTGCAGAATGTGCGTATCGCATCTTAAAGTTAGAGAAACTCGACAGACGTCGTCTCCTTCAAAACTGCTGTGGGTTACGTAAGGACCAATTGGATTTTCCCGGGCAGTTGATGAACCCGGTTCTACGCTTGAACCAGTGTCCGACGATCTTATGTAAGTGAGTACGAATAGGAGGAGGATCACGAGATAAAGTAAACGGATCAGAAGAGATTTAAGAATAATTCGATTAAGAAAAAAAAAAAAAAGAAGGGATTGGACTAATCAAGAGACAGAATACCGAGAGCTCGATTCTCTTTTTATACAAAATTAACCTAACGTGTCCGGCCCGTCTGCGATTCCTCTTGCACCAAGCGAGCTGGCATTCGCGAAAGCCTATAAAAAGACGTTTAACAGGTATTCTCGAAAGTTTGATGCTTCTTACTCTACGGCGAGCGTAATGGCTGTTGACGATTAAAAATCTCGTGTAGCAAGATTCACGTATCGCGCCACGTCCTGCTACACATTCAGGTTTTCAGCAATCCATGCCACATGCGTAGAGCACTAACTAACAAGGAGGTCATAATGCGGATGTCGTTAGAAAATATCGTAGACAATTTTTTGTACCTGAACTATTTGATTCTTTATGTTGGCACAAAGCAAATTTTACCTTAGAAGTTGACTTTGATCGAATTTTCATCGCTCGCATAGGTAACTAGATTGAGAACAGAGAAACCCGGATCAATAACGGTTATGAAAGCACGCAGCACCATGAGAATCTATACTATCAAGGATCGCCGTGATGCATTAAATATAAACTGACCTTAATAAGATGTAATTCGATAAAAGGATACCACCAGCTGGTCTTATCGAATTTATAGAATTACTTTGATACTTTGAAAAACCATAGGGAAATATCGCGGTATGTTAAAAAAATCGTTCCTAATGAATTCGCAATGACTTGGCTAGTTTTTCTTTTTTTTTTTTTTCTGAGACGGGTATTATAGTTTCCTGTTACGTTGGGATTACGCAATCTTTACTATTGTAAAGTATACTGACTCTGCTAAAAATCGGCTGTAACGGTACCGAATCATTGACCGCTGTGTCTTATTGGATTTCGAATGAGAATCGCGGTTCATTTAACGTTTCTATACTATACGATTATCTCCAATGAGAGCCTAATGGAACAATTGAATGTAACGGAAATGAAAAACAAAATGTGATTCCTCTGTTACTTCTTATCTTGAATGACTCAATGAACGTTGTAAAGAATAAACAAGAACAAAAAATAACGCGTTATGTAGGTCAAAGTGAAAAATTTAGTCCGTTAGAAAATTTGTATTCATGAATTTTTTTTTTTTCAAAAAACCAGCACGTACGTGAGAACGTGCTTTTAGCTGAGAATGTAAACAATAATTAATTTAAATTATTCGCATACGTGATTAAGATCACAAGGATGAATACTTAAGCATTACGGTAGCTGCATCGTTCGATTGTCATGTTTCATTAATATTTTCATTCGACAGGGAATTAATTGATATACGGCTACCGAATACAGAAACCATTGTGAACACGCTTTATGATCTTTCAAAAGCTTGTAACTCTGATTTGCACGCGCTTAGATGTCAGTTAAGAATTAAGCGAACGCAATGCACGAGCGATCAGAGTCGCGATTCAATTCCGCCGAAGGTAACTAGTTATTCCGCGGAACAAATTGTATAACGGAATAAGTGCGGTAAGTTCATTCCCATCGTACGTTCACTCAAAGTCTCGAGAAGTTTTACTTTACTCGATCAGCCGCTTTTTATAAATTGATTTTATCGGTGACCATGTAGATTTCAAGGATCTATACCGATTCGTTCGTTAGTACCGATATCGTTATACGGAAGAGAAACTAACAAATTTTGAAGAGTCATTATTGATTTACATATATTGCGTCATATCGTTAAGTACTAATGGCTGCTCCGCCATTTTAAATATATAATTTAAATCTGAGGGTTAATGGCGATTGAAGCACAGTGATTGGCTTCCTGAAAATCGGAATTTCGACTGCCAATGATTAGAACGCAGAGTCACCGTGTTTTCCCAACGATACGCGAAGGAGAAATTCTACTATTATTTTTTTTCTATTTCAGCCTTTTTTTTCGGTCTTATTCGACTGGGCTGACAAATTTATCATTTAAATGCATAATATCCCTTTTATGCCTGACTTCGAGTATACGAGGGAGTTAAAAAATATAGAAATTGACACGATGATTCTTCTGCTAATAATATCCCAATAATGTTAGTAATCATTGCTGTATTATCATATTAATGATATAAATTTTCCATGAAAAACTTTTAAAACATTTCAAAGTTGCCTTATATTGCCTTGTATACGTAGATGTGCTGCATGAGAGGTGATCTTGATTCTATGAGTAAAAAAAATTTGGTCCATATCAGATTTACGTGCGAGTATTGGAAGAGTCTATATGACATTTAGTGAATCAAAGTCCATGACTTGTAGGACGCTGTATATATCAAGTAGAGCTGAAGTCGCTCCGCTGGAACTTTCCCGCACTTGCAAATCTTCGTACGAATTCAGACTCAAGAATAACGGAAATACGTACATAAGATACACGATGCTAGATACCTGATTGCTAGAGTCTAGCTTGGCAAGATCTGTTCTGTACTAAGTAGAAAATAATTGGTGGAAGCCTAGTTTAACCGGGCTTCTTCTGGACATGATGATCACCATCGATTTCTGGAAAACTTATGAGAATCAGTTCTTATACTCAAGTTGAGCTTGAAAAACTTATTCCAGACGTATTTTACACCTGCGTCATATCAAACATTTTTAATTGCTGAGTGATTTATTGTATGTGATATTCTTCTGAAAACATATTTTCTGAGTATAAAAATCAATGGTTATAATTATATCAGTTTTAAATTTTTTGTATTCGAGCATCATTAGGTTAATGATGGATCATTTAAAATTTTGAAAGACAATTTTATTTCTGAAAACGAATTCTCTATTATGTTTATATGAAGTATCGAGGACTAGGTGCATCTTGTAGAAACCGTTTTCTTCTTCTTCTTCTTCCTTATTCAAGATTATACCTCAGGTGAAATCAAGTAATAAAAGAAACAGTTGTTGAGTGGACGTAATGCTTCTATAAGTGGCTACAGTAAAGAGGTGTCGTATACGGAATAAACGAATATACTCTCGTTCCTTGATCCCAGAAATTTTACAGAAATTTCAGTCTTGCTACTTAAGCCTGACCGACGATATTCTCAAATTTGATAATAATGGGGCACGGTAGCTGTCTTTAAGACATTTTGAAAATCAGTTTTTCGCACGTTGTGTGTGACCCGAATTATTTCTATCTGCATGTTTTTCAGATTGATTGATCTTTATCTGTCGATCAGGCTTACATAAGTAACAATTAAATTTATGCAATTCACTTTGAAAAAAAAAAAGAGTAAGAAAACTCCCTTTTGAATTCGTTCACAGAAATTCGAATAAAAGGAACTCGTATACGTTCATTTCGAAAATCGCTGCAAGCATGGTTGTGTTTCACTCTGTTGCAGCACAGGTAAGCAAGGACACGATGAATAATCATAGTAAAGCTGGTAAATGTCGAAGCGTACTCAATGTAAACGAATCTTCAGAATTGCATCGTGTAACTCGACTTACGTCTTATATTACTTTTTTGAATATTTCTCTTCAGAGTGTAGATACGTGCAAGTCCACGTAACGAATCTTTAACAAAAATTCTAATAAACTATTTCTTTTTTTTTTCGATTGACGAATTTATACGTTTTAGTTAATATAAAATTCGTCCAGCTTAGAATTCTCTCATTTGATTTTACTAGGGTGTAAATGTTACCGCACGACGTCTCCCTATGAAAAAAATGTCTTTGAAATTTCTGAAAAAATTTATGTTCTCTGTTTCGAATGGCTGTCACATTACAGACAGCATTAGGCTTTTTAAGCCAATGAATATGGGCAATTATCTCTTTAATTTTTTAAAGAAATATCTTTTTATTAATATCGTTATCCAATTTTTTTATAGAATTGTAATAAACTGTATATTTTGATAAGTCAGGTAAAAGTAATAAAAATAACAAACATTGTTGTCCTGCTAGTTTTGAAGAAATATATTTTAATCGACCATCTGAAAATAATGGTAGAAGCTCCAAAATCAAAATAATTCTTTTCTAACAAAAGTTAAATAATACAGAATTTATGTAAATGCGTTAGATAACATGTGTTTGGCCAAGAGTAACATGTAGTAATAATTTGCCTTATTATCTACAAAATACAAAGACAAAAATAGCCATTTAAGTCACGCGTAAATTAATGTCTCTCATTTCGCCGAAAGAAACGACTTTCTACATTAGACACCGTAATTAATTTTCACACTTCAACGACACTTTCGATCGTCAAACAGTAGCTATAGCACAAGGCAAACGGTCTCTGCGTTAAAAATCTCCGATTCGCATGTAGCAATGAAATTAATCAACCTTCAAATCAAGTTGTGTGATTTAACCCTCAGGGCACGGACTGGGTTAGCGTAACCCGAGCGAATTTTGAAGTTTGCGCAATTTTGGAAAAAGTCGATGCTGGCTTTCAACTGTAACTTTTTTCAATAAAAAAATATCACAAATCTAATAAAATTTCAGAGAAAATTTTCGATCTATTGAAAAAAAAAAAAAAATGTTTTAATTGATCAATTCCAGCCCAATCTACAGCCGATCAAAGTTGCCGATTAGGCTAATCCGTGGTAGTAGGGACCGCTAAATTTGTATATTCCATACCCTGAGGGTTAAAAAAAACTAAGAGGTTTCCCAGTGATTCTTAACCTTCTAATGTAGAAGAGCGTCGACCCCATTTAACGATAACATCTGATAACACTTAATATAAGCAAACGAAATATACGTATAAGCATAGCCGTATACATATGTATATACAACACGCATCGCCCTATATACAGGATTACTTGGATAGACTTTTACTTCCAAGTGCAGCCTGCACTTATGTGCATCGTGAGGTATGATGCATTCAGTGCAACAGTCATTTCCAAACGTCTTGAGCAATAAAACGAGTCTCTCCCCTCATTTATCGAGTTCTGTAAACCGCAATGCAATTGGAAAATTCTTTCGCATGCCGGCACACCGCTAATCAAGATAAATAAGCGACCGTACGGATTGCGCTAAAATTTTCTTGCGCTTTTGCGAAAGTTGCATTGACTTTGTCATATCCTGTCAGATTTTTCCGAGGATATAAACGCGTCGAGTAAAAACGGCTGCTCGTTAGATTTAAATTTAAGTATGGCAATGTGATGGATGAAATACAAAAAAATTCATTAAAATTAAATTTCCTAATGGCAGAATTATTTAAATGGCAACTGCAGCAATAAGCGCGTACTGGTCATTAGTTGAATTGTCTTCTGTTCTAATACACGTCACATCGCATGCTGACGTGTCATTGATAATCACGGTGAATTTTACGTCAAAAATAATTGCACTTCCGGAAGAGAAAAATATCGAAATCGCGTGCTGCAGTGACGCGACTTCATTTCTTGTTATTGTTCTGCAATAAAAAAAAAAAAAGACGCATGCGGTTCTCTCGATTTCTTCATTCGATTAAAGAGTGGCCCTAATGATGGTTCGCGTGTTGTCATTATAGTGAAAAGAAATTTTCCACATGATAACGAGAACTCTTGTATGATTTCACAAATCTCTAATATCTAAATACATTGTTCCACAGTCGACTATAATATTACGTTTATTTAATTGCTTGCTTAAGAAAATTACTAATACTTTTTGCCATACACGAATTTTTGACATTTTTCAACCTAACACACGTAGATCGTTATTTTTTATGGGATTATCTAAACACGTATTTCGCGTTATCGATATCACCTTTGGTTCGTACATTATTGATTTTTTAATCGATTTTGTGATAAAATTTGCATGAATCAATAGGCTAGATCTTCAAGTCCAAAACGTTTATACTTTATTAGTTTATCTCACGAACTTTAAAGTTTATTCAAAAAGTGACAAGCTTATGTCTAAATATCGATACTCAATAGATACAGAGAAGAATCTACTTTAAATTAATTAAACACGCTATCCCCAAATCAAACACGTTAATGCCTTATGAGTTTCTCTCGCGAACTGACAAACGAATTTACACTTTTAAGTTTGTTCAAAAAAGCGGCACGTTTATGTCTTAATATAGATATTCGATAGATATACAGAAAAGTCTATCTTTAATTTAATTGGCATATAATATCGCGCCAATTATTGGCGAACGTCATATTTTATTATCACACTGATCACCGTTATCGCTGTGTCTTAATTGACAGTAGCCAAAGACACAAATATGAATTATCTTATTAAACCGCGCAATAGCTCTTATCATATTATTCAAATAAATGTCTCTTTTTTTTTCAGATTGGACAATCGGCAAACGTTGAATTCGAAAATTACAAAGGTGGACCAACTGGTATTTTAAAAACGTCTTTTGGAGCTAACCAAATAGTCTTAAACGCACTTGAATCTGTTCTACAATCAATAGTCTATTTAAATCCTTCGAAAAACTCGTCGTGATCGCGAAACCAAACTAATTATGTTTTCGTACAATCGATAAGTGAATCATATATTAGAAAATATTTTGCAATGAAATGATGTTAGGCGAAGTGACGTAAACACGAATTAAGTGCATCAGTAATTGTTTATACGATATAGTAACTTTTGAAAGATTAAGATAAAAAACAACGGGTTTTCTATTAATTAATAATCAATTTCGATAATTTCGTATTTTATATATTAAAGAAAAGAAAGAAAAAAAAAGATTGCAACTGTAGCGTTCGCAATAAAATAATATAATTTAAAAGCTTTAAAAAAATTCAGGGTGGGTGGGTGGAACCTTCACGTGAAAAGATTATTACAGTGAAGCTACTTGTCAAAATCAACGTTAAATTAAACTTTTAAAATGAAGTTCATAACCTCCCTGTTCGGGGTGGAATCTCCGAAGAAAGTTGGCAGGCAGTACATGAAGGTGGGCAGGAACGCCCTTTTTGGCATCAAATCGCGGAAAGGTGCTGAAATTCGACCTGAACAAATACCGAAACCTCTCAGCATAATTATCTCAGAATGCGGCAAGCTGAAACACAGTAAGTACTTTTCGGAAGTCTTTGCTTCTCTCGTTGTTACTATGTCTTGAGACATCAATGGGACAACAAACCCCACCTGCAAATTCATTGGTTCCCATAGATTCTGTCCAATCAAATTGATTGATGGCACCGAGATCGATTGAACTTTCAAATTATACAATTTTACTAAGATTAATCATTGGACAATCTACGTTCGTTGTTAAAATAAAGGACACTGAGTTTTCGCAAATTTTTTCTTTTTATTTATCTCAAAGACCGACATTTCGAAATGCCTGGTAAAATGGATTCTGAGGAAGTCAATATTATAGTATTTACGTTGAAATTTTAACTAGGCGCATCTAAGTCCGGGTTTAAGGAGAAGAATCAACTTATTTGTATGATATATTTTAAGATGTAATTGATTGTTTCGTTCAGCGCATTTTAAGGGTACTTGGAAATACTTTCTAACCTCAAAATCAAAAATTCTACAGGCATATAATAATAAATTCTCCTGCAATCGTAGCGCAACGCAGATTTTTGGAATTTATGCGAAATTATTGCGAAATGAAGGAACACGACTCATGCAATTTTTCGACGTGAAAGATTCTCCTGCCAAGATTTTGCAGGCGTCTCAATCGCAATAATTCCTTACGAAAGAGCCACTTCGTTAATACCGAAACTCAGATAAATCAGCGTGCACTCGAATTTAATAAAGATATCTGTTTATAATCCCCAGATTCTTTAAAAAAAAAAAAAGAAAAGAGTCAAAGAAATGATTAATTTACAAAATTAACATTGACCTCTCATAATTACGTAATGTATTTTTTTTAACATGCACGTCGTCTTAAATATGTCAATGGTATATCGCGAAATTCACATATTATAAAGTACAATGCACTCTTATGCAACGCCGTTCTTAGTGTTCTTTTTTGTTTATTCGATAATACTTTTCAAGAATATATATACATATATGCACATGTATAACGTAGATTTCCTAGATGCATTATCGAAGAAAATAAGCTTGGCTGCAGATGATGCGTTTTATGCATCCGCGGTCGTAAAAAAAAAAGATTCGCGAACCTGGACCTTTAGGCTCGAAACTGCTGAATATTTGCTAACACTATTATTGCTTCTACTTGCGAAACTCGACCTCTTCTGTAAAATTGAACCCGAATTTTGAATAAAGGTGCATTTACAATCCCGCAGGTGTACACACTGACACACATGCACATCCATTTCTTTTGCTCCAATTACGATCAAATAAGGCACGACCACATGTTCCACAGGGTTAAGCTTAATAAAATAGAATCTATAGAAAGTTCACGTTATCGTATGAAGAAAGGAACAAAATTATTCTCTCACTTGATAAATTCTTCGTTTAGGTGGAACACGAGGAACTTCCAGCCTCGTCAGATATACGATATATACAATTGTCTCCTATAGTAACTTAGAACACCAAATTATTTTCTGATACCCAGTAAATCCAAATATAACGCAATCTAATCGAGTTACGCCTTGATGGACGTGCGGTTTAAAATTTCTATATGGACTTATTTTCATTCGCGGAATTATAATGATGAGATACTTGAAGTGTTTGACCAAATTTTTACTTCGATCAGAAGTGTTTTTGCTCGGACTGTAAAAGCATGAAAAAGATCTAAAAGTTTAAAGATAATGGTTATTGATCCCGGTAGAAAAATTACTACCGCATTTTTTTTTTTTTGTCAGAATTTATTATTAATTACATTTGCTCAAAAAAATGCCCAATCATGTACACGATCTTCATCGCTATAGGTATACCTTGTGAGTAAACCTTTGGGCACTAATCAATCATCTATAAATTATGAACAGTGATTCTACACCGTGACTGCTTACCAGGAAATAGCCATGAACATGTAAAATTAAAAGTGACGCAATCGGCAGATCAAGTTGTATGCCAGTTCGACGAATCAACATACAAAAATTTCTAAATCATTATTTCAAATGAACTTATAAAAGTAATTTACTTTTTTTTTTTTGTAAAGTCTATTATCGTTATTGTTTAAACTACGGAAATGTGAGGAAAAATATTGTATGTTTCTTAGAATGCAATTGCGACATACTTCTCTTCACGTATTCATCTTGCGCTCCCGGAATTAACATTGATGTTTATTTACAAAATAAATCAGTCATCGTTCATTTAAATCCTTCATATTTATTACCAGATGTTGCCAAGAAAATTTCATCAAATGAAATTTAAAACTAATTTTTTATATTATGTGTTACGTATTTCTTTTTCTTAACTCGACACCGATAAGCGAAATCCGAGAACGAACTAATCTTCGGGAAACAACCTACGTTACCTTCGGCCGTCCAGCCTTCGTTCATGCATCCGCATGCCAGGCGGGCGCCAGCCAATTCTTGGTTCACCGGGAACTGACGAGCCGGGATGAACTGGGAGTTGGGGTGGACCAGGCCCAACTCCACTAAAGCGAGAGCTTTGACGGAATTTATCAGAAAGACGGTAGCTTAGCGGATCCTATCGATTTTTGGGGACGCGTGAAGTCGAGAAACGCAACCGATACAGAGAACAGCTGATCGAGAACTTGACAGATCGAAATCCCTTGACCAATTAATAAATTGGGAGTCCTTACCGGAGCTGGTGCAGCTGATCCGTGAACGTCGAGAACCGTAGCCGAGGGACCCTCGGGTGGGCACTGCACTAGGGCACAGCACTGCACCTCCGGAACACTCACAGGAAATTCATAGGAATTCCTGGATATCGCGAGAACAACGCAAGCGAGAACTGTCTATACCGTATTGAAACGCGGCTAAAAAAACTATAAACAGACAGCGCGGGAGCGCGAGGCAGCTCGTGACACCTCGGTCGGTGCCCCGAGACAAACTAATTTTGAAAATAGCCAAATTCGGGAACTAATCATTCTGATTGGTCGAGATCCTTGTAGCCGATAACTCTTCCTTCCTTTCGAGTCGTCCCTTTAAACCAAATCAAGAGCGTCCTTTAACGAACCGGTACGCAAGATAACTGGAGATCCTCCACGGCCGCTTCCCCAGGACATCGGGCGACAGCTGGGCACTGCATCCTCAACTCGGGCAGGAGGTTCCTCCGCTGCCCTTAACCGTATCAAAATCTTATCGCCGTCCGCTCTACAGCCCTTTGCCCATCTCCAGCAGGGCGCCGGTATTTCAGCCGGGCGTCTGCCGGTCCGTGGAGACGTCTCCGTCGGTTCCTTTACTCTTCTCCTCTGTCGGGCACCTGGGTGCGTCGAGACTATCTCCCCGCGGCAGATTCGAGCACCTCGACCTCCACTAAACAATAACGAAATCTTCCGAGAGAATTGGCAAAACTGCACTAACCAACCCGAGAGCCTAGTTTCTGACCAGGGTGGCGACCCGAAGGAAGCCGGAAAACGAGAACGTTATCTGGATCGATAACCGGAGTCGCCTTGTGAACGTGATTCGAAAAATCACGTCACATATGATAAGTATTGTTTTTATAAGTCCATGTTTAGAACTTTTTATTATTTTATGATTCCTAAATCATGACGGAACATAAAGTTCAATATTTTTTAAAAGTAAAAGGAATTTTACTCTGTGAAATTAACAATGCAATATCAACCTCCTGTCAATTATTTGTATTCATTGTGTGATACAGAAGAATGAATTTTATTCATGCTAAACAAAAAAAAAACTGAATTGCATAAGAGTGATGTGCAATTTATTGTGTCCTCAGACCTAAGACGTTTGTAGAGTTTAAAAATAAATCGACTTGCTGACCTCCAGATGTTTCCGGTGCATAAAATATGCAATTTGCACGAATAAAATAAAGTATGTTGAAAATCATCAGACGTGAAATATAATTTTCATCGGAAACGTTACAATGAAACAGACGCAGATTGATGACTATTTTTAATCACATCAAATGAATTAGCGTATACCGATATGCTTAAAATTAGCAATAAATCAATATTTTCTCCTTCGTCCATTAACCTGACTTATTTTTAATGATGTCTGTTTACGAACATTCCATGGATTTTACCACATTTTACAGTGACTAGAGCGGCTCGGCTATTTTCAATTTTGCAATTTTTTGTTTCGTGAACCTAAAAAATCTTATATGTATATCGAGTATATACAAAAAATTTACAATTTTTTGAAATACCGTGTGGCTTAAAAATTATGATACAATAGGGGTCGTCTACGAATTTGAATTAGAAAACTCGTGAAGCTCAACTGCGCGCCTACCAGTCAACTGGTTAAAACATTTATTTACTTAAACAGGCTACAAAATTCACGATCGTATCCCACAATCTGATAATGCCTTTAAAAAATCGTAAAATTCTCAAGTTTTTGCAAAAAATATTTATACGAATTCCAACTTCTACCAATATAAGCTTTAAAAATAACTAAAAAAATAAAATCATTATCATTTAAAATTGGATCAATGAAATCAATGTTACTTTGAACGATCTAGACTGAAATCGCTCGTGAAGTCGTTGATTTCGAAATTACAAAATCGCCGTTCCCTTCGGAATCTCATAGTAGCGATCTCACCAGAGAAGGCATCGTTGCGCAGATACGCGCTGATTGATCGTACGTCAAAAAAACGTGCCCTTAAAAAATGGGGTCTACGGCGAAAGTGCGATGTCTCGGAATCAGCGATGGAATAAGTAGATTGCAATGCGTCCAGATCGACTGGGTAGGAGAAAGTCGAGGAAAAGGAAGAAGAGTCTTGCGAGTCCCCCTAATTTTACATTTGGTATTCGTCATCGGTCATTCGAATTACGTTTGAAAGGCATAACAATACTTCATTTCTTTTTCCTAATCTAAAAAAAAGCAGGTTCTGGCTCTGATGTTCTTGGGGCGATAATAAAAGATATCGCAAGATGGCACAGAGGTCACTACAGTGTGACGTTACCGGACATACATATATTCGGTCTGCTAGATCGATGTGTTCTTTTTGACAGTTTCAAAAAGAATGCAGTCCTTAGGCAAATGACACGCGGCTTTAAAAGAAACCACGGAAACAAATTATATATGTGCATAGATCGTATCAAAAATGTCATTCGGAGCCACGTGTGGTTTCCTACAGAGTTCATTGTTTTATATCTCTAAAAAAAATGCACTTAACTCGTAACTGACTACACCTGTGCGGAATCTTATATGGATCATGTAAAATGATCCACCAGTGATACCTTCCGTTATTAAAAATATCTACCCGGGTGGTCAGTAGGTGTGAGACTAACTGTTTTTTATGGTGGCGGTGCAACCTGTTTGTACCTTTTTAAATAAAGTTTATGAACATAAGTTGCAATTGGAAGGCAATGCAATATGTTAAAAGCACAAGACTAATCGATAATGGGTAAAATGTTAGAGAATTTTAATGAATCCACGACCGTGATTTGCGTGGAAAACAACAAACAAGAGTATTTAAATGCGTATTTAAATGCATATGGGATATAAAAGTTTATCATATTCACGACTAAATGAGTAAATGTCGATTTTTTAGTTGAAAAGAGAACAATAGTACCAGAGTATGTCAATATGCGAGAATCTTGAATAAAAGTAAACAGAATATATTGGTTTCCGGTATAATTGGTATGACGTCATCCATCAAGTCTCCATAGTACGTATCAGCAATATAATCGCATATGCCAATATGGTATTAAAGTATTCGAGACCCGAAATCATTTTTTCTAACCTTGAATTATATGAAAAGTTGTTGCTGCGTAATATAATATTTGTTGAAAGACTGTGAAATCATTACCTGTGTAATGTAATTAACTTTTACTGTCGTATAAAATTTTCATTTTATACTATACGGATTATAGAATATATAAAGTTGTGTAACGGTCATTAAATATACCGGATATATAATGAAATTGAGAAATATATCGGATTAATAATATCTGAATAATCGTCGAAGAATTCAATGCTGCATGAAAATTCTTATCTGCAAAAATTCTGTACATTGCAATGATTTTCAGGCAATGACAAGACATTGCAAATAACAAAAACAAACGTATTTCGTGGTTGCTCTGGTGAAATAAAAAATTGAACTATTTTATAAAGAACTCAAAATTTAAAGAATATTCGAAACAGTAACATTCACATAAATTTATTTTAACAGGTAGCTGATTTTCATTATTTTTATATTTTTACGGGTAATCATACTTTTGACTGTTCTGATTGTTCGAATTTGGATCAAAATTATATTTACTACCTCAAATTTATATTACTTTGATTTTAATTAATATTAACAGCAAATATATATGAGGCAATGTTTGCATTAAAATGCAGGCTTGTAAATATGAAATTGCACATGCGTAACACCGTTATATAAAAAAATTAATATCATACTTTACAGAAGCGGCCGCAATCAGAATTTATAGTAGAATATTTCCTGTAATCAAAGTTTTATTGCTAAAAAAAAAGTTTCTTCGTAATCAGCGAAGCTGTTATTGAGATTCAGGTATCGCGCAAGAAAACAACTGGAAGTATTTTTTTTACTAATTTTTATAACGAAAATCGGGCTTTCTTGGGGGGGGGGGGGGGGGGCATAATTTGTTTTAAAAAAAATTTTTTGACAAAAACTAACAAAAACCCGTTC
>JASANN010000262.1:1287863-1326878 GCA_031762395.1 Calameuta pygmaea | reverse complement strand
AAGTCGGGCTGTGAAACAAATGATCTTGCAAAATCAGAACGATACGCCGTGCAGCAGGTAAACGCAAATTGCAGGTGTCACTTGTCATAGACAATAATGTTCCGTTACAGTTCTTTAATCCGTACGATTACTGTGCCACCTACGTAGATAGATTTGAAATTTCGCGAGGATTCCAAAATATTTTTCGAAAACAGAACCAGAAGACATTCGTTGCATAAGAAGTTTTGAAAAATTGGACAACTCTTAAAGAACATCGTGTTCTGTACAACGAAACAAAGAATTACATGGTCTCTCGAAAATTGCAAGAATTTACAGCTGTTGGAGAATTTCTAAAATTTCACGTGTAACACAGAGCAGTTTAAAAAGATTCTTATCCTATAGCTACAACAAAACGTACTATAAAACCGGTTAACTTTCGTCCTCGTAAAATAACGGGTGTTACGACTGTCAGGAGAAAAAAACGAGCCCCATGGTAAACTGAACTACATCCGTTGAAGCATTAGAGTTAGACTTTTCGACTGGTCATCGATGATTTGGCCTCCAGGCGCGTGCGAAACCATATTCAGAGTAAAATTGGCCTCGAGGGTTACGGGTGTTCGCGTGATACAGGTTGTTACAAAATCTTACCGGGACATACTTTTTTCTCCAGCGCATTGCAAAGTAACCTATTATTGATGTAGTCGGACCGACCGACCGAACGACCGACCGACCGACGACCGGCTTTGCGCGAACGTGTGCGAGAATACGAGAACGCGAGTACGTGCGAGCACAAATACATTTATGAAATCACTTTCACTCTCAGCATTCCCAGTGATGCTGAAGGAACCTTAATTGAACGGAACACTGATCGGACAGGATCGTGTCGCCAGTAGCTTTATTGGATTAAAGAAAGTTTTGCCTCGTGACTGGCAATAGGACCGACCGACATTAGACAAAGATTAGTTTGATGGATTAGAAGAAACTCGTATCCTTGTGACCATCGCGTGTAGTCATGGAAACCTTATTAAGATAGTGATTCAAAAAAAAAAACATTTTGTTTTTCATCTTCGAAGAATTTGGCCTTTTCAATCACACTCAGCATTGAATTAAATTTTAGCAAGGCTCAATTTAACGCTTCGTCGGACGTTATGATACAAATTGGCGAATTAGGATCGTATAGCCGTGGAATATTTGTGAGAAATTAATGTAATCATTTTTTTTGCTTTGAACAATAATATACACAATAATATTATTCGTAATAGTATGTTAAAAGCGATCGGGAAAATTTATAGAGTAACAAGTCATTTTTGTAATGTATTGATTTTATCATCTCGCACTTTATACGTATAATCAATAGGTGTGCAGTGCTAGAACAAATAAATATTAAGTTTATATTTTCAATAGGGATGTTATAAATTAAATTTTGCTGGGTGTTCATCGCGAGAAACACTTTACATTTAGATCAAATATAATAGCGTATTAAAATTTTAGTACTGTAATTGAGTGATTATCAGGTAATGTTGTCGATAGGTCAAACACGTGGGTCTAAACTCTTCCTTAGCGATCAAAATTTTGCCTAGATATTCTCATACCTCTAATACACTCCTAGAGTTAGTAATTGCATACGTAAGGTCATTCATTTTGATCTAGAGAAAGTTGCAAATTTATAAGACACAGCAAGGTCCCGAATCGATAAGTTTGCAAGAGTCAAGAATAAATATTAAGACATTTCATTCTGCAATAACTGGACTCTGCATAATTATCAAGGTTAAAGGATGTCAAATTAGGTTAATCAAATTTTAGCATTTATTATTTTACAATATAATGGTCCTCGCCTGATGCATAAATTATTAGGTATATTAATAGAGCCTAGAATTTATACGAAAATTCGTAAATCATTCACGCGCCAGATAATTTTATATTATTAAACGCGCAATTAAGTTTTATACGCTATAGGAAAATGTTACTATTGTCGAGAAAAAAAATATCTTTCTCAGATTGAAATTAAATATTTGTCGAGCGGCTTCGTTCGTAAATTTCTTAAAATTATAATCATTCTCGATGTGCGCGAATTTTGAAACATCCTATACGATTAGCAGAAAACGTGAGCTACAAGGTCACGTAAAATATTTTTTTAAGCATACCAAAGATTCTCCGTGTAGTATAGTCATCGGAGTTATCGGAGATTAGCTCTGGTAGAAGTTACACAGGTGTATAAGCAGTTTATAAGTAGCGTCAATTGTAAAGAGAGAGTTTCAAAGGTACTCGGTTACCGTATATCTTATATATTATCTATCTTTGCTCTCCAGCTTGAAAGCAGCTTGGTAACGTAAGAGCCAACCAATTCCGTGATATTATTCTGGCGTAACATCACTTCTGTAATTGGCATCATTTGTTTGTTTAATGAGAATTAAACGATCGAAGCTAATGATAATCGAATTGACGAAAAAAAAATAAGAATTATTCTAATCGGCAATCCATACAGAGCCTGTTTGCTAGGAGGAGCAATGGTCCTTGGCAAATTTTGGACTCGCTAACTGAAACATCCCACAGGTATTGACGATTTTTAATAATTCGAATACCGACAAAGGTAGCCTTGCAGTTACTTTTACTTTCTACCGAGACTTTCAAGCAGGGCGAATACGCACCGAGTTAACTAATCTCGCAAAGCCGCTTCGTTGAAAATAGCCACTGAACGAGCCATGCAAATAGAAATCTTTACAAGATCCCAGAGATGTGTAGTCGAATCGCGATATCGGCCTCCAACTCTTACAGACAGAATAATGTTGTAACGTAATCAGGTTTTCAAAGTCTGCCTGGTGTTCATTTAGTTTGCAAACACGTATCTTACCTGCTTAACCCTTTAATATTTTTTTTCAGATCTTTCATTTTTCACGCCACGTATTAAATCATTCTTTTTTTTTCTTTGTTGATTGGCAATGAGTTTGAGCGATTAAAGGAATTAATTATCTTAGCTGTACGTATAAGCAGCAATAATTCTCGGTGCAGAATAATATCTTTGAATTGGTCGTCAATTTATTGTATTAAACAATATGGGATCCTTATGGGCCCCACGCGAATAATAGTATTGCGAAAACTGACGCCACTCGTAGAGGATGAATTGATCGTGAGGACATTTTGAAAATTCGGATCTGAATTTTCTACATGTTATTGGCAGCTGCTTAAGGACGTAGGACTTTCGCGAAAATGTAACTAACCGATCTGAAATTTTCATTTGTTCTTGGCTGGTACGTAATTTTCGTGGGTGCGAAATTTTTAAAAGATTAGTTTCCCTGTTCCTCGGTTATACCTATTCTAAATAACTTCTATTGTACATACAATAGATATAGATGTACTTGCTGTGTTAATTTGACGTTATCTATTTTAGTTTCTGAACGGTAACGATTCATGCACATTTTTATAAGACAATTATTTTGGATTAAAAATGACTATTTAAACGATATTTAAAAAATGTCTCTACTCTTGGCTCAAGGATGATTGTTTATTCAAAAAATTTAAAAAAAAATTAAAACCATAACCTATTTAATGATTATGTCAAAATTGCTTGTATATATATTATACATAGATGTAGATACTTGGTATGTTAAAAAAAACTTTTTTTTCTCGAAATATCTCAGCTTTTGGTAAAAGTAGGTGAAATTTCTAGGACACTCTTTTTTTTACATTAAACATTACCATAATAATTTTTTAATAAAGAAAAGTTTTAATTTTGTCAAAGCTATCAAAATAAAAATACTATCATTACGATGCTACACTGATCAGTCCCAATAATATCATATCGATCGAATTTATTAGATTTGTAAGTATTTATTAGGTTTGATATCACGTATTAAAATGAGGATTTAAAAAAAATGAATGAATGGAGAAGATATCTTAATAATGGATGAGTAAATCACTATAACGACTTTTTAAGTCTTCGCGATGATGATACTTTTTGACACAGGCAGACAATATCCCAGACTTGGACGAGAGAGTTAATTATTTTGTACATATCTTCTGTTTGCATAATTCTGCAAATATCAGAACTGGCGTATCAGCAAACTTCAAATTTCAATAAAATAATGTCTTTCTTAACAGGTTAAAAATACTCAGAAATCTACGGCAAAAAATATTTATAAATGCAACGCAGTTTTAGCAAATTGTGAAAATCAGAAAACAGGAAAATGCAATCCAAACACGTCCTTGTTAGCACAATAATCGAATGGACGTCTTAATGACGACTTCCAGACGTTATTTGGTCTGAAGACGTCTTGAAGTCACCTTTAAAACGGACCCTTCCACAGAACTGCTAGCAGACTAGGCTCACATGCAATAGGCTCACATGCAGTAGGCTCATGTGCAATAATCATAGGCAATAGGTCAATGAATCTGAAAATCAATAAAATAAATATAAATCGAACGTTGTACTTGCATGTAACACAAGGATGATTCAAAATAGTAATGAATAACTATACCGTAATATATACTATAAATATACTTAATACTGACATATATCTTTTTTTTTCCTTTCATTTTTGTAACCGTCTACTTTGAATCGCTTCCTTATCTTTAAAGTTCAAAATATGTTTTAAATAATCGCACAACTCGTCGCAATAATTCACAACAGGAAATTAGTAATAAGCGCTAATGTCATTCCTCTTTTTATTGTAAATAAAAAGCTAATTAAAACGTAATATACGTATCTCTCTCTTATCACCATTCCACGAACAAGGTTCTTCCCGTATTGACTTCTTGTCGATGGAAAAATGTCTGGTATGTCCTTTCACGGACTTTTTCAAAACCAGCTTTAAACAAAGATGCAAAGCGTCAAGGGTAGCCGAGGTCGTTAATCGTGATTGACCACGCGATTATTAACCTTAATATGAGTCACCTTGATAGATTTTTATCACACACTGATGCAAGGGATTTTATTCCCGTCGAAACTTTCATCTCCAGAACATTCCGAAGGGAACTATAATAAAATATCAGTATTTCAAATGAGACAGCCTTGAAATAAAATGTTTCTGCTCAAAATTTCTTATCAGTTTCGACTACGAGGAATTTATTGCGTTTCGGTCCAGACATAAATATGTTATTTGGTAATCGTGAAAGTATCTTTCTCCTTCGACATTAATCTAACGGGCTGGTCTTCTGGTTACAAAATCGACTATAAAGGCTGCCCACATCATATGAAATCTTACAATTTCCACAACTGATGCAATTGTTAGATAATTTCATAGTATCGCAAATTCACGAGTATCGCTTTAACAATAATATCCTCAAACTTGGTGCATATCGAACGAAAAATTTGTAATCTCAAATATGAGTCACTATTAAAATTTTCTGATCTCGCAAATCACCCAGGAGCACAGCAGTAAAGTACCTAGTCTTACGAACTAATAATGAGTCAGGGAGATTTAAATTACGCAATAATCTCACTATCTGTATAAGGTGTAAAAGATACGCGGTACTGCAGTAAGTATATCTACTAGGATCCCCCATAAAGAAATATCTACCGAATTACCCCAATCAATATAAAACACCTTGATTTTGTAACGACCATACTATTTCTCATGGACCATAATCATTTCAGAGACACGAACACGTGTTTCCTCACGAAAACATATATATATATATATATATATATATAGGCTATGGGGAATAATTCGAAGTAAATTAAGCACACGCGTAGTTTCATTCGACAAGCGTGACATCGTTACGAACTGCAGTGAACTTTCTCGAGGATTCTCGGGATGCGTACGAAGGACGTCTGAAAAAGGAGAAGTTACTTCAAGAAAAGAAATACTTATCTCTCTTGGAATCAGACTCCCGTCTAAACGATTCTAGAAGTAAGTTAAGCCGCGTTTCTACACATTATGAAACTTTCGTGAATACATTGACGAGTGTCGGGTGAATTTTCGAGGTTAATATTTCGATGCACTAAAATATTGTAAATAATCTAATCGACGCGACTAATAGGTTCTGATATCGTGGAGGGAGAATAATAAGGAAATTCTACGATAAGAATAAACGTTTAAAGCATCGACACAATCTTGTGTCTTAGGCGTCTAGACCGTGTAAAGTCTCTGGTTCTTCCTAACCCAGAGAGATCAATGAATATTAAATAGCAATAAATACCTTCTTTTATAATATTCATCTCAGCAGTCGGAATTATGATTGAGGTCAGTATCGCATATTCGAACTTCCTATACATTCGAAATAATGACCAGTCAAATGTGTTTTGTATGTTGACGACCTTGCGGGTTTCCACAACAGGATATTGGTACCTAAATAACAGGGCATTGAATGCCTATACAGGAAACTCAAATCCGAATTAGCGCTACTTCGTTCAGCATCGTTTCGCTATGACGCGTTTTTAAAAACGGTCGCTGAAATAAACTATACAACGCGTATCTTCGTTAACGCTGTTTCGTTTGGTTCTCCAAATTCTAAAGACATTATCCTTAACCCGTTAACCGGGATCTTACTGTATTCATTTGTTTGCCGAATTGTAAAAATAAAAGTACCTGACGACTCCGTTGACACGAATTGATGCATATCACGATAGGGAGATGGAAAACTGGTTAAAACGTATCAAACGACGGAAGAAATAACTAATCGATTTCGTGCATCCCGCAAATACTATAATTATACTTTATGTGACTTCATTTATTACGGTGTAAATTTTTAGACAATTTCACGTTGTACTTTGCGATTATTAAAAAATTTCTCTCATCGATATCCCTAAAAGTAAACTTTCCTTTGATCAATACTCAGAGTCAGTCAAGGATCAGTCATGGGCATTGCTTTCGTGGCTTTCTAGGCCTTTAGATTTAGGTTTACATTCCTCTGCTTAAAGTTTATGAATCATGTAACCGAACGCAGGCTCAATTGGGTAACTCAAAATCTAAATAGCAAACGTTACTACGCACGATGAGGTTTCGTTTAGGATTGCTCATGTGCCTCTGCGAGGTTTTGATACCGAATTAAAGAATTTTCAGATGTCAATAACAAAGATAGTCCTTGAATAAAACGCGGAGCTACTTAATATCAAGGTATTTAAACAAATATTACCCTTGGCATTATACAATTAGTGCCAAATATTTGCACATTTATAGTAAGACAAACATATGGGAAAAAGATGAAGGGTTATTTATTTATTTAACTATTTTCATTTGAAATTTTTTTCACAAAATCATTGTCTTTTGTTATAACTAATTCCGTTCTGTTATGCACGTGTACTTTTCCCATCCACTACCTGCGTATCGATGATCAAACGAGTTCAATGAATTAATTGATTCTTCCTACGACTGAAACTTGCCAATTGATTTTTTCTATTAAACGTACGACGTAGTTTGTGTTATTCCAATTCTTCTTTTTTTTTTTTTTTTTTTAAGAAATGTATATTAGTAAACAGATATACGTAAGTAAGGTTACCATCTTATTACCTGGTACTTTTTTCTCATTCTTTTTATACAGAATTTCTAGCTCGAAAACAGAAACTTCCTCTTACGTGCTTGCGTGATCCTCCCATGTAATATTTTCTAATGGTAGGTTATTAATGTGGAATAATCATACCGGATTGCGGAAATCGAAAATGCATGCGATATCAAATCAAAATTTCTGAGTCTCGGTCATAAAGTGTATAAAAAATATGAATTTAGCAACGACGTACGAAATTGGATAGTTTTGAAAAATTTTAACGTAAACTTTATTATCTTGAAGGAGGAATTTTAAAATTTGATCTCGCACAATTATGAGATATTGCAAAAATACTATTTTTTTTTTTTAGTATAAACCACCGTACCTAACTCATTAATTTTTGATTTTCAGGTAGGATTGCTGTCATTCTTTTTGGTCTGCTGGCTTTGACAATCGGTATAATCCTGTGTACCATACCATGGGTCGATTACGTTATTTTAAGGGTAAGATATAGGATGTATAATTACAAACCAGACAAAATGATATTTAAATTCGCGCATTAAGAATATCGAACTTTTACATTTATCGTAAATGATAAGTTAGCTCTTTTTTAACGAGACGTGGATTTAGATCTTCTTCGCCATTATCTAATCTTATTGATAATAATGAACTAACGATATTATATATTATAAATAATTTTGCAGTAATATTCTCTTTTTTTTTTTGCCACAGCAATTAAGGCTGTGGAATGGATCGCTGTCTTTCCAGTATTGGCAAAAACCAGGTGTCGTGCGACTGACCAAAGTTTACATATTCAATGTGACCAACAGTGAGAACTTCTTAAATTTCAACGAGAAACCGAAACTCCAGGAGATCGGACCATTTGTCTATAAGTAAGTAAATAACGATAATAATTTCACTGGAAACATTAAGAATCTTTATTAATTATTTAATTATATAAAATGAAAATATTTCACTTGACAGTAACGTACCTCGACTACCTACATATGTCACGTATGTCGTAGTAATTAGATAACTAGGCGACACATTTACTCAAACAATTTGAAATTGCCTTCGCGCGTACAAGAATAATCTTTTTATTTTCCTTATATTTTTGTTACTTCAAAGTCTCACGAGGACAATCATGATCGAGTAGAATTTCCGTATAACAATGATCCTAATTTCACCATATATTTTCAATCAATTTGTTGGACTCACTTAATTCTATTATTTAGCCCACTAATAGAATCAAGAACAAATATCTTTATCTTTGTGATCTTTATTTCTATCTTCTTACGATGTATCTAAGAATTTCTATCTGCATTTCTTCCGTGTGCAATTATTTGAAACTCACGCGCTAACGACGATGTAGGCCAATTTCTATATTATACAATATTTTTAATCTCACGCTAAAGCAACGTAGCTAATTACGAATAAATATCTACGCTAAAAGTAGTGACCTCGTAGTATTTGAAAATTTCTTATTCGCTAATGCTCCCGTGTACAAATAATGAATTCATCTGGCTGATGTCATCTTTTGAGAAAATCCTAAACCCACGAGGAACGCTGATAATGTTTGTAACTATCACAGCTATTAAAGAAAATAATAATATATGCAACAGCCTGAATGAACGATTTGTATCGCGTTTTAGATAGACTTTTAAGCACGTGTCATCTGTACACTAAATATGAAAATTACACGTGCTGCGGTTTGGGAACATAGATACTACGTGTAGATTTTGTTAGTCGCGCACGCAGCGACCTTCGAAATATTTTATCATAAATCAAGTAACTGAATTTAAATAGATAATACCTCGGTGATAGTGTAACCAAAATATTATGGTTCTAATTGCATATATCATTGTCTCATATTAAGAATGGTATGCTAAAAAAAAAAGAGTAATATATTTTCGTATGAATTAGTCATATTTTCATATTCAAACTGTCCGATGACTCAGGCGGTTTTGTGGGTAATTTGCACTGTAGTCGATCCACGAGTTCGACATGTTTTTTTGACAGTTCGCAAGCAATTGAAATTCCCGGCAAATCACACGTGCTAAAGTAACGTTAAAATATGTTAAAATACAAAAATGAAATATATATTTAACCCTCAGGGTACGGATTAGCCTAACCGAGCAACTGTAATGGACTGCAGATTGGGCTGTAATTCATTAATTAAAACATATTTTTGTTTTCAATCGATCGGAAATTTTTTCTGAAATACGATTGTCTTATTAGATTTGTGAGATTTTTTTATTAAAAAAGTTATAGTCGAAATCGACGATCGACTTCTTGCGAAATGGCGTTACTTTGAAAATTCGCTCGGGTTACGTTAACCCAGTCCTTACCCTGAGGTTAAATAAAAAAATTGTCAGTAACGAATCTTTTATAAAGTTAAACGTGTCCCTCGCATATTTTTGAGCTGTCAAAAAAGCACACAGAACTCGTGGACTGACCGTATGAATCAGTGAACCTTGCAATGCCTGCAACGGGTATCCCGTAAACTGCAAAACTCATTAATGCTTTTTCCTTAATGCATCATTCGTGTATACAAGTACCGTTATCGTCTATTATGGCTGAAACTACGTACACATAAGAAATAACGTATGATATATCTACGGTTTATAGGTCAATCTCCACGTGGAAGTGACAAGCCTCAATAACTTTTAACGTAGCTTCTTGTACTATATGTACACGTCCTACGGCTTGCAAACCATAGGAAGATGTAGGTCAGGTTCAAGACGAGTTCAATGTCCAGTTATGCATAGTATCCATTATCTCTTAGAATGACAGTGGCAACGGATATATTGGAAATTTCATAAAGTGCTCATTATATAAATTGCACTGTGACTCTTTAATACAATTTTTAATCTAATCGAAGTAGGTTCATATTAATGGTAATATCATTTCTTAATCGAACAAGCCAAAAAAAAAAAGGAAGAAAATATCGTCTGCATGTAAATTTTTGATGAATTAAAAATTAGTATATATTTTTTGCAACCTTTCGATTGGAAATTCTACTTTTTTTTTTTGATAGATTAAAAAAAAAGACTGCTACTATGCAGATGTATGATTCGAGCCAAACGGCGCATCCTCTTCGAGATTCTTGGGTGAATACTCTTATGAAAGTATTCCCTGTCTGACGTATTAGGTCAACAGGAAAGTTTGCAGAATGCAAAGTTTCACGTTCACCCCTGGAGGACGTATCGCGTCCTTGGTGTTTTGAGCTGACTTACTGGAATCGTTAATGCCAAGGTGAACTTTGCCTTGTAAGATATACCTTGACAGTTTGAATGAATTGAAAAATCAGGGGCCAATATGAGACAGCCATGTGGCGATTCATAAAAATAATTGTGCAATTTTTATTATAATTGAGAACGTGGTATGCAAAATTGAACAGCAAGAAGAAAGAGGTAAAGTGTCTTAAAAAAAAAAAGTAAATAATTTTTTTGTCAAAAGAAAAAAAACGAAACCTGCAGTTACATTATTATTTGTCGAACACTTGAAATACACCTGGAGGTACCTGCTCCAAGGAGAGAATTAGGTGCTAAAAATTGATATAAAAATCACAATAAAAATTACCCAGTGAATAGTCGCCTCGAAGCATCATGTCATATTGATATTTTTTTTTTATATGAACGTAAAACATCTTTCGTTTGTCACGAGTGAAATTTCGAATCAGCCTAAAAAGCACGGCGAATGTATTATAAGGTACATCTTTAAAAATTTAAATTTATTTTGTAAAATTTACGGACTTTTTAAAATGGAATGTCATCTGCAAATTATTTAACTGTAATTAACATTATTATTTCAAATGCAGATATATAATATAAATTAAAATTTTCTGGCGTCCCTTGATTACCCGTGAATCAGTAATTTCAGCATAAAATTCTCGTCGTGTGTGAGCAGTAATAAGTGAGATCAAAAATAGTAAAAAAAATCAATTTCCATAATCTGTAGAATTTAATGGCACTTTTGACTCTAAGCATCTGTCGCGTCTACTATTATGAAATAATTTGTGTCATTTTATTTGCTGTCATAAATTAAAAATTTTCTATTGACTATGTCGAGTCTAGTAGCAATGATCATATAATAAAAGCTTGGCAATTGCAAAAACAAGATTTCAGGTACGTCGTTCTGTATAAAAGTGAAACTGATGAACAAAGATTGCAAAAGACCATAATTTTGGCAAGCAGTCTGCACTAACATGGTTGCGCAAGGCAGATCCTTCGGTGTATTCGTTAAATAGAATAAATTTAAAAAATAAATATTTCGGTTAATAACTTGATAGCAACGGATTTGATTATTTAACATATATACAAATAATGCTAATACATTGGATAAAATTTTCATTTAGACTGCATGACGTTATCAGTCCTGATATTAAATAACATAGGAAATGCCGTATTACAAAAAGCATATGTCGACCAGATTTACCAGTTAGATGAGAGACCAAGTTTAGTTCTGTGAAAGTAAATTTATGTGAAGTTACAAGAGCAAAGTGTATTCCGGGATAAATATTGCTGATATAAATCGTCATTTAAGTTTTGACATTGCACGTATCACTCGATAGATTCGGAATTGCGTGTAAATTAAATTTTTAACTCAAAAGATCTCTGTAGAAATTGACCGAAATTATTTGAAGATACCGTCGTCTTCATGACAGCCTAGATTCCACATTATTGTCTTGCAATAGACAAATAAAAAAAAAATCGTTATAAAAACGAAAAGATTATGAAACTTCTCAGTCAGCCGTAACTATTTTACAAACTCTTCGGTTCACGAAATTCCGTAATCTAATATCCATTTAAAGGAGACCACGGCCGTTCCTGGTTACAACTGATTCCAACGTAAAGTCCCATGCATCACGTTCGTTTCATAATAAGTCTTCGTAGCGCCGTATATTCTTCGAAAAAAAAAAAAAAAAACCCTATTTATTCCAGTGAGACATTTGCAAAAATTATATAAAGCTGTCATACCCAGTATGACGAGTTCGGCAAAAAGAAACGTACGAGACGACCATATTGACATAACGCCTGAGAATTCCACAAGAAAGCAGGTCTAGTGACATAAACATGCGGAAACGGGATTCTTAAACTCCTCCCTCCCCCCCCCCCCCCCTAAAACTAGTAAGAAGTTGAAAATGAAATTTCGTGAATAATTCAGTCAAAGTAAAGAAGCACTTTTGTATTCGGTAATTTTGAATGAAACTGTCCCTGTGTATCGAGAGCATATTATTCGGCTATTCTCTTTCTTTGCAATGCACTCGTGAAATTTACTTGAGATTAAAAGAAAATTTAGCCGGTATAGGAGAATTCATTTTTAAGGAGTGGCTCGCGACTTATACTCGCTTAAAACTCTGCCTTTTATCACCACACACGTGTAGGCATACACGTAGAATAATCAGTATATAAATATTCGCTTTCTACTGGAGCTTGCTGCCGGCTCGTGTAAATTCTTTAAGGCGCATGTGCATGTTACGCGACCTGCATCTCCTTGGCTCCAAGTACTATTACATTCCCGTACGTAATTGCATAATGAGATAAAATCTCCGAAGTGCGGTAATGCAACGGAGAAGAGAGAATGGTCCATTCCCGTTTGTCAGCCGAGAAGTTTTCTTCGAAAGTTTCAGACAGGAGAAACGCAGGAAGGTTGAAATTGCTGTACGGAGAAATGGACTGTCGCTGCGGCACGAGGCTATCCAAAAGTAACCATCCAACGACTGATCCTATAGAAATTGGGAAATTTGGCCCGTAGGCTGCACTGACGTAACGTGTAATGCTTATTTAGTAAATAATGGATTAATACGTTCTGGGGTGACGCGCACACTTGTCCCTCGTAATTTTTACGCAATATGAACAAACATTGCGATACATTTAATAATCACCAATACATCCGTCTTCGAATGACCTAAATTTCGGTACTTGGAACGTTTTAGGAATGAGCCGGATGGAATTAAAAAATTATTATATAAGACTTGAAACCAAATAGTTAATCATACGTGTTAATTAACAATAAAATATTTCGTTTAAAGATGTCTAATATATTTCGTTTAAATTTCACTCTAAGCTCCTTTATTGTTTCTCATATAAGTTTATATATATATACTCGGTTGTCACTATTTAAAGTTACTTAAAAGACGAAAAAAAAAAAAAAGATGAATAATTCAAAAATCAAAAATATGAAAAACACTGAAAGTGGTCTTGTTGTAAAGCAATGGCTGATAAATGATACATCGATAACGAATAACAATGAAGAAACAATATCGTCAATTTCGACCGAGTCTTTATAGAAAATTTGAATTACTCAAATCATAGAGCCGAGCAAGTTGCCAGTGTAGAAGATTTGAAAAAGTAACAAAAGAATTCACCTTGTTCGTCAACAGTTACTCGTTTTTAAATTACGGTAAATCATTGCCGTTGAAATTGCTACTAATCACCAAGAAAATATTAGCAGCCGTCATACGAACGTTTTACAGTGCATAATGAAGACGCGCAAAATTGTATTACTTCTTAAGCGCCCAACACGGCGGCCGTAAAACGTAGATACGAAGAACGAGGATTTTCTCGAGTTTATGGTTGGTCTGTTCCAGTGCTCTGAGTTGCCACATAAAAAGAGAAGCAAAAAAATGAGAAGCGAAAAAAGTATCTATAACTGAAAGTTTTCCTCCTGTCGCATTACCAGGTTTCTATTATCCAGACCAGATACTCATCAACGAGGTTAACAGAGTTTGACTATTGCCACAGGCTTGTAGAAGGAAGTACCAACGACCTCATTTCCCACAGCAGTCTTTAGTATGACCTACTAATTCATCTTCCAATACATGCAACACCTGTTGACGTACGAGTCGAGATTATTTACTGAAATTGCGAAACGAAAGAAAATTGCAATAATTCGAATGAAAATTTTGAACCTTTGACACGGATTGTTACTGGAATCCAGACGCAATAGAAATAGATAGAATTTTGACGAATAACTTTTATAGTCTCTACTGATCAGTGCAATCGCTTGTCTTCGAATTAATGTGAGGATGTATGAGTATCGAAATTACATATATGGAGATAAAGTGATACGAGAACGTTGAATTAAAAAGTAGATAAAACACCTTTTATTAGCCACTTAAGAATTTCAATGGTGAACAATTCCAATGTGTTTGAGCAATTTCATTCATTGACTACAATACACCGACTGATTTTAATGGTAGGGACTTATAAATGGATAACAAGCGTAGATTTCCACGATAAAATTAATGGTTTATTAAACAGTAGTCAATTGCAGTATTTTAACCGATCGATATCGATTGCCCATAACTACCGTTATATCGAACTTATCGGTTATCTCTTTAACTCGATTTAGGAAATTCACAGTAATCAAATTCCTTATATTTTTGCAATTTTTTTACGAATCGATATATCGATCCGTATAATTGACTTAAAAAATGAATGTAGAAATGGATAATAATTTTTTACGGAAAGGCATAAAGTTTGTTGGAATTTCTGTTGGCGCAATCGTTTATTCGAAAACGGAATGTATTGTACAACAATGGGATGGTCGTAGCGACATCGTGAACATTTATATTAGTCTGTCATGAGACTGGGTCGTCGCTTAGTGATAAATTGGATGGGGCATCACCTGTATGCACTTTAAATGCAAAGGCCTAGAGATTCGTCAGACTTGTTATTATGCCGGATGGAAAACCACCAGAAAACATTGATTCTTCATCGTATTCAAACTAGTTTTATTTTTCTAATAGGAACAGCAAAACTTAAAGAGAGAAGAAAGAAAGAGAAACAGAGAGAGAGAGAGAGAGAGAAAGAGACCTTCGCATTCTTGAAACTTACCTCATTCAATAATAATTAGGAGTAGTTACGATAATGATTGCGCAGATACCTAATTAGCCGGTGACTCTTTGCGTCAAACAAAAAGTTTTAAAAAAAACCGGCCGTAAAGGAACAAGACTTAAGCCTATACCTACGCATGATCGGACTTTTTGATTTACTTTAATCTTGCAACACATTTATTTCACAACTCGCCCATCCAGACTGAAAAGTTTCACCTGAATCTCATGAGGTCAGTAATGACATTCATTTTCGTGCTACCCAACGAAATCCCAGAGAACTAATTAACTTTCGAAAATAGGCTAGCCAACTGCCCGATTTTTTTACACTATAGGATTCACGAATACAATTGCCTTGGGAATAATACGAAAGAGAAATTAAATTGCTGAACTTTAAACGTTTATACGCATCAAGTTTATTTAGCACACGTGTTGCACCAACTTATCCAAGTCGACCTACGAACTCTTAATTATCGCACTATTGTCGCTAAGTAGAATCATGATTATAAATAGGTAAACTTATCAATTTACCTAAGAACAATCTTTATCAAGAATTTTAAATGCACAGAACCAATAATTATTATTTTTTTAATGATTCTATTTTGCTCGTCGGAAATCATCGATTTAACTTTCCATTTTGAATATCCGTGTAATACATAGAAAGTTGATCTATTAATAAAATTGAAGCTCCAAGAGACTCTCGTAGATCGAATGACGTCATCGAGTCAAAATGATCTCGTAATATAAATTTTGCTCGTAAACGTTCCATGTGCTATGCATGCGATACTATAGGATAAAGATAGCTAATTGATACTAGTTCTGATATTTTAATTAATAAATTACTTACCGATAACTGAAACAATCAAAATTTCACCTACAATGAGATACTTTCGGCTTAGAATATCGTCTAAATAACAAAGTCAAATAATTAACGAAACATCACCTTTCTAAGATTTAAGTGCTAAATGGAAATTTTTGTTTTATATTGATTACGAATAAATTTTTCTTTGAAAATTGTTTCAGGGAAGATATGGAGAAAGTGAACATTGCTTTTCACGACAATGGAACGGTGACTTATCAGCACAAAAAGATCCTGAACTTCGTGCCAGAGATGTCAAAAGATGGAAATCTCCGGGTTTTGGTACCCAATATACCTCTGCTCGTAAGTCAACCAAATCCCTTGTGTACTTATTTTCGTTTTTCATTCAAAAATCCTATTTAGTAACATCATGCAGGAAGATCGCTCGTATTAAGTATTCTTAATCAACTTCGCGTGCAAAAGGCTTTGAATGCCACAGACTTCGTCTTTAGGAAGTTCGGACAGTGACGTCAGTCCAACATTCCACAGAATTTATAAGACTGCAAGCTACGAGAGCACCAATTAAAATATAATTTATTCAGTGACGACGTTATAATTTACCCTAATACGATTAGTGCTGCGATTTAATTTAGTTAGAATTAATATTTCGACGGAATTTTACCAGCGCTTGTTAATCGAGCAAAGGTTAACAGAGTTAAATCAAAAAGTGATATAATTTCAAGGTTAATTTTTCCACGGATTGTCGATTATGAGTATCATTATTATTGTCTGACGCGCTGTCACCTCGAAATGTTAATATCAACTTTATTACCTAATAAAATACTTAATTCGAATACACAAATTTAATTTCACTTATACGCTGTGTTATGCAAAAAAAAAAAAAAATTCTTTTCATCCGTCCGAATTAATGTTGGATGCTTCTTTTGATCGATACTTGTAAATACGAGTGAATAAAATATATTTAATTTATATAATTCTTCCGATATACACATGTACTCTCGCTATCACACGGACATTTTGTGCTTATTGGGTCGTTACTTGTAAACTGTGATATTAATAAAAATCACGACGTACTAATAAGTCATTATACTCCTATATAACATATACTCATTTGACATCCGAGTAGCATAAATAGTTTTGGTAAAATTATATCATCTATTTTTCGAAATAACAATACAAGCAAATCCTCGTTAAGATTAAAGATCCTATATACTTCATTTTATATATTGTTATTTATACATATATAACCTATTAGCTCACTCTCATAACCTTAACGTTTGTAATCGATTGAGGTATAAGAACTAAGCCAATTAATTCGTCACGGTTCATCGACCATAAAGTTAGCAACAAATTCTGCAGAACCAAACAGAGTATACAATAACGCGCTAGTAAAATTTGGAACCGCTTTAAAATTTCTTGAAATGCAAAATGCCAATGCGCCAATAAAGCAGGCGAAATATTGACTAACATTAACCATAATCAATCCCACGAAAAATGCCAAATACATGGCGAAAATACATTCTAGAGATGCGTCATCATTACATAAGCATAATGATTACAGTTGAATAATAACGTGACTATTTATATTTTCCTCCTGAGTGATATTTAAGAAACAAAATTATATTAAAAAATGGTCTAATACAATATTACCTTTGTTTGATGTTTTCTAGACTTTATCGACACAAAGCAAGAGTCTTCCAGGATTTTTAACTGCGGCTCTTTCGATCTTCCTTAGCGGAATGGACATGAAACCGTTCGTCCCGATCACGGCTCAAGAACTTGTTTTTGGCTACGACGATCCACTGGTGAGCCTGGCGCATCGATTTTTTCCAAAAACACGAAGACCCATGAGTCAAATGGGTCTTCTTCTCGGGGTATGTTGTCATACAAATTTTATATTACTATCATTAAGGCTATAACGACAGTTAATAAAAACGTCGACGAATAAATGTTACGCATCGAAAACCAAATAACAATTTCAAGCAATTACTTATAAAAAAGGTTAATTAATGAGGGAAAATGATCTTTTACAGAGAAACGGCACCTTGAATGAGGTATCGACCATTTATACGGGTCACACAGGCATGAAAGATTTTGGACTGATAAATAGGCTGAATGGTCTAGATCGATTGCCATATTGGCCAGACGCACCTTGCAATTCCATCCGCGCTTCGGAAGGTAAAAATTACAGCTTCCTATATTTTCCCCCTACAGGCGTTACATGGATGTAAGAAAAAAGAGGAAAATTGCGTAACGATTATTAAATCATCCCAACAGCCCGTTTAAGTAATTTCCAACTCGTGACCTAACAGGTCTACCGTCTATTGTTTCGTTGATCAATGGCATTCATACGTAGCGATAAATTATGCCGTAACTCATGAAATTGACTTAAATTGTTCGTTGCAGCACGTACCGGTGCTACTTCAGATATCTAATGTCGATGTCATGCTGTAATGAGTGAATAAAGACATTACGTAATGCATATAAACAATAGTTTTCAAAAGTTTAATTTTTACGTAACACCATAAGTCAAATATCTTTTACCTTTTAATAAGTATACGGGGTGTCCCATTTTAACTTAGACACTGCAATATTTCGAAAGCAAGAAGTTTTCGGAAAAAATGTTTGAGAAAAAGATTGTCGGGCCCGAAAGGGGCTATCCAGTGAGACACCTGAGTTTTTGGCCTTAGGCCTGTGTCGGGCCTTATGAGGCTCAAGTCCATTTTCAAAAACGAGAACCCCTACTTTTTTATCGCAGATTAGTGTTGCATGAAAAATAAATAAATAAGTTTTGTTCTTGACAATTTTTTGATAAACCCTCTGCAAAAGACCCTCGAAGTTGAATTTTGAAATACGTTACAAATTCCGGTTTTTATTACTGATGATAGTAATACGGACTGGCGGTTTGATAATATGAATTAATGTTGGGCCTCGCGATTGTTTTGGGCTCAATCAGGCCCAAAATTCATCAAACAATTTTTAGATTCGTATTAAAATCATTTTTAAAAGATGAAAATCCTGTCGCGTCTTGAGGTGAATCACCCACGAATTATGTGTGTCATAGAAACCTTTTTTTGTTTTATACCGATGTCTTATCGTACAAAAGTTTGTGAATAGTATATATATATTGTGCAATTAGATAAAAGAAGTGGAAAGACAAGCACCCCGGAATTGTGAGAAGCAAGCGGACTCACAAGAAACAATCAACCTGAAATTTTATATTAACTTCTGACGTCAAGTTCGAAACGAAGGTTTCATATAAATTACGTAAAGTTTTGAAGTTTTGGTCACCGTATTGAATTCGCCATTTTGAGTTTTGAATCTTTTACTTTAAATTCAAAATCAAAGACTTCAACAACCGTCTTATAACAAGTTTCATACAAATCAGTCGAAATCTTAACTTTTGGCCAGTTTTTTTAGCTTCTATCCCACTGCGTATTGGCTGGCTCGTTAATTGATCTTCTCTTAATTAGCAGAATTAACATCCTGTAGCTTCAATCCAGTCAGATTATCTAATCGCCAGCGTCTATTACTATTAACACTAACAAAAAAAAAAAACCGGAATTTGTAACGTATCTCAAAATTCAACTCTGATGGTCTTTCGCGTCTTTTACCTCTTTTGCAGAGACTTTATAAAAAAATGGTCAGGAATAAAACTTATTTATTTATTTATTTTTTTTTTTCATACGCACGAATCTACAATAAAAAACAGTGGTTCTCACTTTAAAAAATGGACTTGGATCTCGCAGGCCCCATGCCAAAAATTCAGGTATCCCACTAGACGATCCCCCTTCGAGCTCAACAATTTTATTCTCAAACATTTTTTCCAAAAACTCCTCGCTTCCGAGACATTGCAGTGTCTAAGTCAAAATAGGACACCCTGTATGTATCGTTCTATTCATGCACTCGTATTGGCCTTTGTTATATATATTTTTCCATTGACAATGTTGCGTAATATATCGGCTCGTGTACGAGATGGCTGAACACGAAACTAGTATTTCGCTAAACATGTCTTTACGAGGAAATAACTGGTTACATAGGTTCGTTTTTCCCGCCCCGGGATACAACAGGGGAAGACATCATTCATATATGGGATAAGGATCTATGTCGTGTGTTGCCACTGCAATATCGTGGACCTTCCGAAAAAACTGGAATAAAGGCCGACATTTACACTCCATCGGATACCATATTCGATCCACCATCGGCAACGACATCTGATAACGAATGTTTTTGTCCGGATAATCCAAAAGATTGTCCGTTGAAAGGATTGCAGGATATAAGTCCTTGCCAATACAGTAAGTATCTGTATTTTAGTTCGCTCGTATCATAAAGTTATTATATTTTTCATATCTATATTTGACACTTGCAGGATTCTTCGCCTACTTATGACACTTAATGTACTTGAATTTTCATAATTAGAGAATTGCTAAATATAAAATCACATTGTATGGTACGTGCATTTTTCTATAAGGTCTATTCGGTATAACATGCCAGGTAATGTTGGATTTACCATAGAAATCAAATGGACAGGCTTGCTTTGGCTTGAACAATCCTGTAGACGTATGGGAAAGCGTGTGTACGTAGGGGATAATTTGATTTGATCAGAATTTCGTGTACTATTTCTGGATTCTATACTTGAGTTATGTTTATATCATTGTGCCAATTTGATTATTTATCTTTTACCTATAAAAGAATTGTACGTAACATACAGGAATTATATGTTTGCAGAGATTGCAAAGTATGTATTGATTTAACTAAGAGTTTCAATATATTTTGCCGTTGCAACTGATGAAAGCTCTTTTTTTTAATTTTAAATAGTCTTCTGCGCGGTTATGTTTGACACCGCTTCAGTAACGCCGTTTTAAAAAAATAAAATAAAATCGGCGAACTAGATTAATTATCCGGTCTGCCGTGTTTCAAGTTAGCACACAGCTGATCGCAAAGGATCAAATAATCGCGTGTTTAAGAAAAAAAAAAAAAAAAAAAAAAAAAAAAAAAAGTAGACCAAAAATTTTCTTCGTCAACTTGCCCATAGAGAAAATTCCTAAATTTAGTTATTAAGCAGTGACCTTGTAGGTTTAAAAAGTTAATACTCTAAACTGCTTGTGATGAAATAAATAATTATTACATTAAAATATTTCCAGGTGCTCCGGTCTACATATCGTTCCCGCATTTTTACAAGGCGGATCCTCGCCTCTTGGACGCGGTGAGTGGCTTGAAGCCAGTGCCAAAGTTACACGAAACATATTTCAAAATCCAACCGGTGAGTGAAAACGTGTGAGAAAAATGATGTAACTTGAAAAAGTTGCTCTATAAACTTTGAAGCGGTAACCTGAAATATTCACGTGATTAAATTCTATCGAATGAATATTTTAGAAATTGGGAGTACCTGTAGAAGGCAAAGTTCGGGTTCAGCTGAATTTGAAGGTGGAGCATCAAGGAAATATCGGAGTAGTTGCCAACTTCCCGGATATCGTGTTTCCAATAATGTGGCTGGAGGAAGGAATTGAGGAGTTGACGCCGCCTATTAGAAGATGGGTTTATCTTTCAACGACATTCGCCGACGTGGCAGCGCCTTGTATCACTTACGGTTTAATTCTAGTCGGACTTGTAGCAATAATCGCCGCTCTCGGAAAGGCTTACAACGACGTGATATTTATGCACGAAGCCATTGAAATGAGCAAGAGAACAATTAGACGAGGCTCCTCTATCATCGGCACACAGCACAGGCTGCTCGTCGTTAGAGACTCTTACGTTTTGTTAAATAACGATACGGAGGGAAACAAGGAAATGGTTGAAGTATAATAAGACGGTACTAAGGACAAGTACTTGAATCAGATCAAAATATGTCCAAATTATAAAATACATAAAGCGGGTACTACATTTCTGCAGTATTGTAAGATAAAAAAAGATTTTGATCCTTGACGCGACACAACGCACGTTCTCGTAAGACCGTTTAATACGTGCGCATTATCGTTGGGATCTTTAAAGATACATACAAATATATTATACTAATATTATTTCTGGTATTGTTTATTCGATCGAGTTTAGTACTTGAATTAAGCCGAATCTCCGTACGTGTACCTTTAATTTGCTTGAAGATGTAGATTTTTCGGTTATCTAATCATTATTAAAGAAAGGTTGCGGACTAAGTTTTACAGAAAGAGAAAGAAATTGCAAAATTCAAACGTCACGCGACTTCTGTTCCAATTCACATATTCAAGTATAATTTGAACACCTAATTCACGTATAGGCGTATCCTATAAGTTTTCTTTAGACGTAACCTAACCTAGAAATTAGGAAAATACGTAAAATATAAAAGTTCTTCAATGTACTCACGCCAATCTCTCTACCGAAACTCGAACTATTCAGAATTTCATTTAGAATCACTGTACTCGCACACTTTTATGCACATTTGCAAACCGTCGTTTTGGCACTATTTTATTATTTAACTGCTGTAATCGCAATTACTTGGAACAGTTGATCACCGTAACGGCAATCGAAGAGACTCATTCCCCAGGAGTCGGTCGGTAAGCTAGTTTGACTTTATCCTTCACTCAAGAGGTAAATAGACTGGACATTTACGTGATGGTTCATGCTTAACAGCTTGAAACCTGGATTTTGCGGACACCTATAAATATCTTTTACCAATTGAACTACTATTTACAGATAAATATTCTACATATCAGAATGTCGAGGCACAGGATACGCGGGCATGTCCAGTTGATTTACATTCAATCAAAGATTTTCTACACGTTTTTAAAACTATAAAATTCCCAGTGGAATAAGAAAATATCGCTTTGCAGTAATTGGGCCCCTAATTAAAAGTTTCCAATCGCCTGAATAACGATTGTAAGCTAAATGGCAAAAAGTATCTCAGGCAAAATTAGTACCCTCACGGTTTTCAACTGACCATAACAGTAATAACAACTCTTCTATATCGTTTCAATGCATCACATTCTCTTATCATCCTAGATATGAAGATATATCAATTACATACAGACTGTCTTAGTAAAATAATTCCAATGAGTTTAGAAGTTATGTGTCAACTATTCTCAAGTTTAATATAAACTAATATAAACTAAAGGCTGCCTTAGTGCCCAATAAATGGGCATCGTAGATAGTGCATTCCATCCTGTGTTCTAATTTTTAACTGACATCAAATTAAAATACGACTTTATAGACCTTTCAGAATATACGTAAATTATTATCAGAAAAATTATAGATTTCAAATCTGCATAGCAAAATTGGATATATTTATAAAAAATGAATGATCATTAATAAATCTTGACAATAACATAAATAGTCTTTATCGAAAAACTATAAAACTAAGTTTTTCAAATGTTTATACTTCTTATACAACTTCGAAATATCTTGTGATATTTAAATTCTAATTTCGTGTCTTCGAATGAAAGTTTGCTCTTGTTGTACCATTAAAAATTAGAATGAGTAACGAGGATGGGATACTTTGTATGTGTGTATGTACATACACATACGTTTCAGCATAACTGACAAATAATACATTGCATTGCTCAATTATATTCAGATTATTCGATTAATTTTTTAAGAACGCATCAAACTCGTGTATTTCGTAAGCCAGTATTTTGCATTGCGATAAAGAACGAAGACATTAACAATACCGTAAAACGTACGTGGAACTGATACTAATAGTTATACGTTTCACAATCAGATCTGTATCATAGAAGAAGCACAGAAAATTGAGGGGGTGCCGTACTTACCTTTCAGTAATTATTTCGTTAGCGAGCACAAAGTAATAGTTACGTAGTGATTGTGAGATAATAATTTTCAATTCAGTAAGATAATAATTGCAAGTATCCGACATTTTGTAGCTATTACATCGTTCGATATGAAATTTCGAGGTTATCGTTATGAAACTGTTACTCTGTATTTGCTCGAAAGAACATTCCGTCCAAATATTATAAAACTTGATTAGCGTATTTTTATATTTTTTAATTATCCATCTGTCGTAAAGGAAGACGAGGATCTCTAAGCCCATCGATATCCATCGTATAATTTCAGTTATTTCTCGATAGTATTATTACTGAACGAACAACATTTTGTGGAAAATAATATCTTTCGTTTGATATGTAACAATTAGAAATTGTTTAATTAGTATCCATATATTTATTTTGAGAACACGCAACGAGACTTACGTTGTAAATTATCGAAATTACAAAAGAATTCTATGTGCTACACTGATCCATGACAGAGATTTAAAACTTAGATATTTTAATCGTAAAAATTATAAAATGGCAATATGTAGAATATTTTTTTTTTTTTTTTTTTTGAGAATCGATTGTATACATAATATATAAATTAGATTAATATGCGCAATATGTAAAATCAAACTTGAAAATGAATCACACAAAATATTTTTTTTAATGAATCACGTGCAATTTGGAAAATCGTGCGTTTGAGACTCTTGCTCTGTATGGTTAAGAGAAGGTTATTCATTTTTTTCGAATAATTGAAAATGAGATCTTCATTATTACGCAAAATGGGAGAAATAAATTTAAACAAAAGAAAACTTCGTATCTTCTCGTATCCATGTCTACGTTCGTTTCCGTAATATATTTTTTTCACTGTTTTAATTAAGGAGGAATTAATACTTTGTTAAATACTTTAATACCAAATTGGTAGGACCATTGTGTAAAATCTATTTGAAAAAGAATACAAAAAATAATACTTCGACAGTTTACACCTTGAAGTCATTTAGTGGCAAAGTATAAAATTGACAACACGTTTTCGTTGTTTTATCTCTATGTACCTATGTGCTGCAGGTATAACGAAACTATTGTAAAAATATCAAAAAATATCAATTTCAAAAAACCAATGTCACGAGATTGCAAATAAAAAACATTACTCTTTTTGAAACGTGTAATAATTCTTCTAGTACAATGTCGTTTAAGCGTTAAAGTAATATCATAATAATATGTCCAATAAATTGCCAAATATTTAAAAATACATTTCAATATTGACTAGTAAATAGAAAAAATCGATTTAACCTTTAAATAGATTCGTCAACTTTTATAACACTAGTACTCACGTGAGGGCCGTGAAGACTCCATTTTGTTAACCCTTAAATACATTATTAATTAAAAGGGAAGTAAGTAAGTAGGTCCAAAAACGGGATGATTTTATTCAGGAGTCAGTAATGACTTCAAAATCATTAAAAATGCAAAATTATTCTACACTGGGAAAGACATGTCGAATGTTTCTATGATTTAATTTCGTGCTTTACGTTTGACTATCTGCGTCTCGATCTGTGTGGTTTTATATGGTAGCACATGTGATACCATGTATAGTCATATATGATCAAATAAAATGTCGTATGACGTAGAGATATATTTTATATATAATGAAATATAATTCATGTATGAACTTGTTAGATCTTATCTAAAATACCTCTTTTTTTTAATAACAATTTAAATTATACAATATTATTGAATTTTAGTGTCACGTTACTTTTTATCTGAGGATTAAGGCGACATAATTGGTATGAGAAGAGATCTAGTAACTTATCTAGATGATGCAAGATTGATCATCTGAACACTTGTTCTCATGTCAGTGACGTCCCTCCTATAACGAAATGTAACAGGATTTCAAGCACCCATGGGCGTCGATCTGTGTGAACCTACTAACGAACCGTCGATTGTGTCGGAGCTTCAAGATTTTACGAGCGTTAGTATTGATATCGCAAATTCAATTAACGTACTGTATTCACCGTTCGTTACACTCATACGCACGCTTCTTTAACTATTCAGCATTATCGCTCAACGGTCACGACCTTTTTAATCGAATTTACGTTGTTGTGAGTCTTAACACGAGTAGCGCGAACACTGCAAATAACAACGCCTTGGATATCATCGTGTAGATTCAATTTCATTTGACGGGTGCAGTCGTCCTTGAGCTAGCAAACGTGTGATTTCTTAATTATCTAAGCTTGCCATATATTTGCTTTAATTTTAAAAGTTGCAACAATTCTGGAAATTTAGATTAGCATTGAGGCGATCCTTCGTGCGAGAGCCTATGTGTGGACAGTGAAATTCGGGAAAAAAAAAAAATACTATTACATAATTAGATATAAAACGTAAACAAAATTATTCATACAGTGAATGGTGTATTGTGACTTGATATATCATAAATGAAGAATTTATCGTGAATGATTCGTACGAATTATAAGACACGCGTCATCAATATTTTTCCTTAATTGGCATAACCATTTATCGGACGGTCAAGCGAAAATATATATATTTGAACAGTGTATCTGAAAGTCAACAGGTTGCAAGAAAAAACGAGGGAAAGTCGTAATTTTTGCAATGGAAATTGCATTTATACATCTTGAAGTATGTATTTGCAAGTGTAAAATCGTTGCTGTGTAAATGTTGAGCGAAAAAAACTATAAAATTCGCATTTCGTACGATGCGATAACAACGTAGTATAATACATACATAACCTGAAATGTGTCAGTAGAAGTGCAACAGGTGTCGTTTGGCTATAAAATTAAATAATAGACCATAGAAGCAAATTTGAATCTTAATGAAATGTACGTTATTATTATTATAAGATGAACTATTGTCAGAAATGTACAAATTGTCTTAACGTGGCATAGTAATTTTCACAGTGAAAAGCATTTAAGAAGAACAATAGTAAATTTGATTTATTAGGTTAAAAGTTTATTACCGTGTACTTACGTCTTTAGGAAAAATGGTGCAAAAACTGCGGTTGCATTCAATTCTCATTCAACATAGTTAACTCTTATAATAAATTAAAAATAGTTTGTGTTTTTATAGCATTGAACTAATGCTTTCTACAATTGATTGAAGATAAATCAAATAATTTTAATGTTCAGACGTTTTACGATCTTATAATCTGTGTTTGGACTCAGGATGTCTTACATTCAACGAGAAAATACCAATAGAGTAAATAAAATAAAACAGAGGTTTGAGCAAAGCCCTGAAAAAGAGCTGGAAGACAATGTTAAATCTACACATGACGACAAGAAAGACCAACTGCGCAGAACTTTGAGTGCTTCATCTATTAAGACAAAAAAGAATTTGAAACTTAATGTTTCAAGACAATTGTCTAACCCCAGTAGAAATATAAAACGTACACCGGCCTTTAGGGGTGATAAGTTAGCACGAACGAAAAATTTGAATTCTCCTACAAAAGAAAGATTGGTATCTATTGTTGACAAGAATGTTAAACTTTTTGAAGAGAAACCTGAATACGGGAAAATTGGCAATGTAAAGAAGAAAGTGAGAAATGCAGCAACCGGTAAATACGAATCTGTTGATGCTAGCATTGATACTGTTGATTATAATGAAACTCAGGAGATTAGTGATATAAAATGGACATCAGATATTAAGCAGGAACTTGTTCCCGAACATAAACAAATACCTAAGGATATTAATGATTTAAATGAGATGTGGTCCGAAGATGATATAAATAAAAAAATGCTTCAAATATTGTCCAAAAAGTCAACACCATGTAAAGACTCTGTCCGCACAACTGTTATATCAAGACATACAAATATTTCTCCAAATTATTGTACTGAATATGAATTGGATAGTGTCTATAGGAAAGCTGGAATGTGTGAATCTCGTACAAAGCAAAATTCTACCGATGGTAAAAAACAGAGCTATTTACAACCTAATAAGTTCCTAAAGAATGGAGTGGAATATACAAGGATCATAAAACCCAAAATAAAATCCGTATTAGAGGATACAACAAGTAACAATAGTTATTCACAAACGCATTGTAGAAATGAAAATAATATTTTAGATATCAGAGAAGACTTGTCCAGACGAAAATTTGATAAATTGGGTCCACTGAACAATGAATCCTCAAAGAAGATTAAATTGTGTAGAGCAGAATTGAGTGAAATCAATACACCTGAAAGTGTAATGCAAAAAAAGTTACAAATTAAACAGAAACACGAAAGTTTGAATATCGAGAAACTTTTAGTTAAAGAAACAGAAAAAGAACCATTATCAATTACTAATTCAGAAGAGAGGTTTGGTGTGAAATTGACAGATACTTTGAAGGCGGCATTAAAAGCACCGTTACCTAAAGGTCCTCCACCAAAGAAACCGCCACGAACTTTTGCTCACAGTCCGATTGATCTTGATCATTCTCTGTTTCATAATCACAATGAAACTAGTAAGCCACAAGAAAAATTAGAAGATCATACGACAGTCGCTTCATTTGGAAATACTGCCACTGAATTATCCAGTGATGCCAAACACGTTATTAATAGCTTTCTACATAGCATAAAAATCAATAACGGCGATGATTCTACAACAGATTCGTCCGTGAAAGATGCTGATTTGTATACAACCAGTTTCTTACACGGTAAAAGAAACTCCTCCGAGCAATTGCAAAAGCAGTTGGCAATTAAAAACAAGAATATTGACAATGAGAAACTTGTGCCCCTTATCACAGACGTATCTAAAACAAGTCCGACGTTCATAAATAAATCTACATTTGACAATAGGATTCTGAAAACTCATTTATTAGACAACAGAACTCCAGCTGTGGAAAGACAAAAATTGACTGATGACCAACAATCAGAAGCTGATAGAGGTTCAGAAGTAAGAAGTAACGATGCAACTTCCTCACCAGCTACAATTTGTAATGATACAATGTCTTTGGACCAGAACAAAATTATTTCTCAGTCGTCGAGAAAGCTTCAAAGTTCCACACCAATGTCTGAAAACAGCACCAAATTACGAGCAAGTCGCGATTCCAAGAAGATGTTAGAAAAACTAGAAAGTGTTTTGATTCAACATCAAAAAGCTCTTGGACCAAAGGTCATTGTGCCACGAAAAGAAAAATTGCCTGACGTTAATTTTGAAAGCGATATATTTTGCGGTAAAAATGATTCAGAAAAAAGAGTATTCACATCTGCTCGAGAAGTACAAAATACAAGAGTGTTGGGCTCTTTACCTAAAATTCCAGATTCTCCATGTAGGAGGAATTTTACTTTTGATTGTTTGCCTTCATTAAATTGTGCTAGTTCAACCGTGTACGAGCAAATAAAAAATCCGGATTTCAAAACGTACTTGGCAGACGGAAAATCAACTTCTTTGGAAAGATCTGACAACTTTTACGCGAAACCCGGAGGTTTACAGAAAAATTCGACTTTTTATTTGCACTCTAGTAACGACGAAATTTATGACACGTTGTTGGCAAGTCCTGCTTCAAAGAGATTATCTACTGAATTAACAACGTTCACTGATGTAACTAAACACCAGCCCACGACATTTAAACACGAGGAACATGTGTACGCTGAACCATTTTCTTTCGATAACAGCTCTGGTATCGATATTACAGGATATGGAAAATTATTGCACAAAAATCACGATTTCTTATTAAGAAACGAACAGGCAGGGGAATTAAAGACGAACAACAAAAAGGAAACTGAGTTACATTACATGGTAAGGGAAAAACTAATACATTTTTCCTTTTTTTTTTTTTTGTAGAATTCATTATATATTATATATTATTTCATCGTATATGGAGCTATATATGCCAAACGCACCATATATGTATAATAAAGATATACATATACGTACATTATGAAACTGGAATGGTGCATATGTAATATACATTATATTACGGTATGCTTATACAATATGATTTGGCATATTTATTACATAAACAAAACAGAAGTTGCATATTCGTGAACTCGCGCATTTGATATTTATACGAAATGGTTTTGATTTTTATTATTACTTTTATCGTGCAATTATTGAATTTCTTTATTTTAAAAGAACTTTATATTCGACAAGGAAATAAAAAACCACATAATAACGATGATTGTTGCAAGTATCTTAAACAAGCAATCACTAGAATCCAATCAGATGTCTTCAGTCGTCAATGAAAAATCAATTATAGCATTAGTAATTCAGAAAATATTAAAAGTGTATCTCGTTTAATCGAAAAAATTTAATTTTTATCTGTCCATAGTATCACTATAGATGTATTCAAGATGAGCCGACAGTGCTGAAAAACATTGTTGTGTGTTGGTCGAATCAGCGCTCAGCGCTGTCAGCTCATTTTCGAACACATCTGTAATCTTCCGAAGCTCTTAAAACCGCAAGAACGAATAGGTCCTATGTTTCTTCTAAGATGAACATCACTTTGTAACATACGCTACAAATTTGAAATTTGAAATATTATGAAAAAATCGGATGATATCATCAATCAGAAGTGAAATACATAATATTTTCGAGTTCATCTTTTTTTTTACTGTACCGTTGAAACATCTGCAACATTATTGTATACTTTGTATATTATACTTCACTCTCAAAAGTTAGCTTACCGTTAGCATCCTAGAAAGAAATACTCTAATTGCATACACCATAATGTATATAATAATAATAAATCCACCAATTAGCCTAATGTGAGAAATCGTTGGATTATTCATCGTCGCTCGTAAAGTTCAAACTACAGTATACATTTTAGTTCATTACTCTTTAGAAAGTCATCATCCTGATTCATTATCATAATCCAACGACTCAAGACTTTCTTATAATCGAAGAAAAACAAAATTTACCAAATCGTCCAAGAATAGTTTGAACGATAAGAAATTCTCTAGCTTTTTTCCGGAGCATGAGAATCGACATGGTGAATTTTTAGAGGGAATTGTGGGATTGAAGTATGGGCAGAAACCTCCATATATTCCACGTGTACTATTTTTAGCAAAGAGCAGACTGTAGAAGGCCAACTTTACTTTGCCTTATTGATCCATGGAAAGCCGTTCCACTGGAAAGCAGTTCGATGTTGGCTCTTTCAGTAAAACATGCTTAAAGACCATCTTCTCAAAACGCGACATTTTTTCAATCAGTGACTTTCTATGATCAACAGTTTTTCGACTATAACGATGGCGCTGCTGTCTCTTACATTTTTTATAGCGTTACACGTTTTTTTGTAACGCATTTGCGTGCGCATAATTACAGAAAAACTATAGCTCTTCCGGTATAAAATATCGTGTATATATACATATACACACTTATTGTGATTTTTTTTGTTTTTTTTTTCCTGTAGAAAAATGCAAAGTTTTGATATGATCGCGATTAATATTTATTAGTGAACGAAAAGAAGGATGTCAATGCGATTGATAATTATGAAAAGTAATTAAAAATCTATGCTGCTACTGTTTGATTTGCGAATTATATTTGCATGCTAACTCGTAATGAAATTCTCGTATGCAGTGAATGTTTATCTGTGCTGACAGCGAAGAGTCTGTTTGAGACGATAGCGGTATTTAAAGAGATTTCAATGTTTCTTTCACAAAATCAGACGGACATACTTTGCTTTTATTTTTATATAAAACTTCATTTCTTAAAATTTGAATTCATCGTGAATTTTGTGATAAATTGGAGCTTCTTGAAATTTACATCTAATCGTATACTATTAGAAAATTGATACTCGAGATCGTTTTAATTGCGTTGTATATATTTTCTTTAATGCGATGCAGCAGGGAATATATGTATTGATATTTTCCTATACGTACGAGAGAATATAAAATATGAAAACAAAACATATTTTTCTTTTTACTAATAATATCTAAAAAAAATCTATGAAAAACTAAAGTGGCGCTATAGAAATAAAATTCTTAAATTCTTAAAGATTTCAAATTAAAGTGAAGTGCGTACACAAAGCGATATGCGATGTTCAATAATTTTTATCAAAGTCGTAGTTCTGGTAATTGTGACTGGGAACTAATCATTCTGCTATCAAGCTAACAATTGGATTGTTTACAATTTACTTGAGTTTGTGCTTATAAAAAAAATACAGATACTCCAGTCCTTTGGTTTTTGTAAATTCAATATTCTCTGGTTAGCTATACAGGTTTCATTTGATTCGCATGTTAAGTCGGTCATATGTATGAAGGATTGAATTTTGAGGAAAGCCATGGCATTGGAGCGTATTTTTTTTTTGTATAATTATACAAACGCAAACATGCATACAATTGAGAACGTAAATTACCAATCAATTCAATTTTGTATATCCATGACTATATAATTTTCTGCGAATCTCGGTTGATTTTAGTGATAAGGAAGTTTTAAAAGGAATAACTAAGAAATGAATAACTTTTCGATATCCAATTTTTTGACGTGTGATTCGACAAGTTGATTACGATTTTCTATCTTTTTTTTCAATTATTACTTTTAAATTTACCATCTCTATGAATCTGTTTGAAGATCGCGATAAATGAAATGAACATTGTAAAGTTTGAGTGTTTTACAATGTTCACGACTGAAAAGATTTATTATCGGCGATATTAGCACCCAAATACTTAACAATGAAGTCACGGGTGATCATATTGCGGAAGATTAATTAGTAAAATTAATTGTCAATTAAAATGGTTGTTGCATTTTTCGCAGTATACCCCAATTCCGTCGTTGCCTCTGACGCGCAAGAATAATGAGATAGAAAATGAATTTGGCAGTTCGAAATATCAACAAAAAATGACCGATACTAAAACGTCGCTCCCAAGATTTATCGACCTGACGGAATCCTCTCCAACGAAATTTGATAAGACCAAGGTGATATTTTAATGTCCACGCTTTCACCCAATCTGAAGCACCTACTTACGTAGATAAAAACTTATTTTCTTCTACAGAGTCAAAACTATTGATGACTCGCACGATGGTTCTGGTGTTTGGATATTAAATCGAAATTAAAGCTCTTTATATTGTCTATATACGAGATCGATGCATTAACGGTGAAAGCATTTCGCTTTTTTTTTCTTCTTGATTCCTCCGGGAAAACTACATTCTTTCCTTACTTTATTATCAGTTTCGTATAAAAATTTGCTGTTATTGACTTTTTGCACTAGTATACTGTTCCTGTTGTTTACTCTTTTTATATTATCTTTATGTCTTTTTGTCTTTCTCTTTTTGCAGCTTACATGCCACGAGTAGAATTTATTTCTTGAGAATACGAATAATATAATTTTTTCGTTTAACAACATTACAAATGTACTTTGATTAGTTAGTTAAATTTTTGAAGAAATTTTCAGAATTTTAAACTTGACGAAACTTAGATAAATTTTAGTGGAGGGTTGTACATTGCGTTTATTCCAGTTAAATCATTTTTAACGGTTGACAAATTTCTATCGTGAATTCTGTACGTATATCATTATTACCTCGACTGTAAATAGTGCATAATGAAGATATAAAGATAAAATGAACAATGGCATGATATAAATAATAACGTTTCGTTTTTATCTCTTAACCCGTCAGCAGTCGCGTCAGCTTTCGTAACACTAGACCCACTAGAGTCACGTGTGGTGGACTGTAAAAATTTACTTTTGTTGATGAAAAATATTGATGATCAATGCAAAAATATTATTCTACATTAGAAAATATTGTTTTTTTTTATATATGTGGCTAGGAGATTTAATTTGTTTAAATAACTATCGAAAAATAATCATCCTAATGGCGTGAAAAATGAAAGATCTGGAATCTTTTAAGTCTTCACGCGAGTGTTAAAGTTGAAGTAATGTTAAGTAGCCAAGGGTCAATTATATCTAGCAAGATTAATTTGTCCATGTCTCTTGGACATTTTCTCTGGATTAAACGTAAAATATTTGTTTTATTTAATACGCAGTAAGTTTTCGTTGCAAATGGCTACCAAGCATAGATAAAATAGTCAGTGCAAAATTAGGCGTTTTCGGTTTCATTAGAATTGTATTAATCTGTATCCGATAGTTAGTAATGCAGTCAATTAATCAAATGTCATAAATATAAAGTTTAAAATGAATAATGAATAGTCCGAGAAACGTAGTGAGAATTTATATTAGAAATAGGGTAACGTAACGTGACATTGTTAAGTATTAAAAATCAAGTTCGTATACTATTGATAAAAAAATGGTACGTTCATAATAAATAACTGTGGTAACAGCAATAAGCTAATAAAAAATTGCCAATTTATTGCATCTAAAACGATATTCCATTAAATCGGTCTATATTTTATCTAAAAAGAAAAGGTACAGTAAACAGGAAACTGTCTGTGATACCGTAACATGTGACTCACATGGCCGCTCAGGAAAGTCCCACGTATTGGTTCAGTATTTCTTCTTTTTGTAAAATACTCATCGCACGATTTTCCTCTTGAATGTCCCGCGAGCTATAACTTCTTTAGAAATTTACAAATATGCTATTCGTATGTGGTGACTGTGTTGTACGACAATGTAGAAATTTATTCAGTTTTCGTGTCCGATGACTGACGTTCGATCTACTACTACGGTAGAGATATTATGTGACATCACAGTAACTATTCAAGGTTTTATAGCAACGTTTGACTCAGTGAAATATCGGTATGCATCAATTCAAATTTAATGCACAACTATAGTTGTACAGAAATATGTATATCAAACATCAGATTCTAGAACGTGACGACTGAAAATACATATTATAAAGTTAATTATCGTTTCTTGAAATTATGTAAATACTTGATTTTGTATTTATGTTCTTTGCCAATCCAGTTATGGTGTAGTGCATGTAAGGTACAATTCTTATTAGTTATAGATTTATCATTTATACAAATTACTTTAGAGTGTCAGAGGTTTAAAACATTAAAAACTATATGTTTATCAGAATGCCACATGTACAATAATGAAATATGGTTTATCTTAATAAGCTTCTCTGTAGTAAGGTGTATTAAAATAGTCCTCTTCTTTTTAATTCTTCATTCATACTCGATTAACAGATGCTCTTGGAAAGATTTTTATTAATGTCTATTCTTTACTGCTTTGTACAATTTCTTATTCACTAATTCTTTTGTTATTTGTCCTTCATTTATGTTCCGTAGCAAAGTATGTCTATACCCTTGAAATAATTATTTGCTTTTGCTTCTTCAGATAGAACAACTCCTTGATCAAGCTTTTGGAGAGCCTGTAATGGCTGGTGCGGAAACTCCAACAGACTCAAATACATCATCCGATACAGATTCCGTTGCATCAACTCTCTCACTGACAGATGAGCTTTTAACGTTCAATGAAAAGTTAAAATTATTTAAGGAAAGAGAAAACATTCCACGATCTGCAAAGGATGACCTTCATCGTAGCTTAACAGAAAAGAGGAAGCACTATGTACGAAATGTATCCTCTAGGTATTCGGAGAAGAGAGAAAGTTCAGTTACTGATAGGCGAGACAAACTCTTCGAAGCGTGCTTACTTGTTGAATTAAACCTCAGTACCAGAAAGCCTTACATCAAAGATAAATATCCCATTTATGTAAGTGCTATGTAATAATTTAATTGATAATATTAATACATAATCAAATTATACTTTTTAGAATATTATATGTATTTTTCGTAGGTAAATACGCCGGCGTGGATAGAGAATTTTTGTTTCCCAGATGCCTCTGATTGGCCTCCATCAGACTCAGATCAAAATCAAGCCTACTCATTAGTTCTTACCGACGAAAAAGGTAATCGGCGTTACGGATATTGCTATCGTGTCAAGCCAGAAGGTGGTCCAATATTACCACTAGCATATTGTCTCATCACAAATACCAGAGCAAGTGGTTTCTATTACAAAATATTACACGAACTGGATATAAGACATGGATTCCCAGATAGACAAAGACGGAGTTTCTTGGAGGAGCTCTATAACAGTCCCATGCCATTACCTGGTCATGGAATCACATTGAAATGGGACGAAGCTGAAGTACTTGTCGTACCTTCTTCAAAAGAAAATGGGCTAAGTAACAATAACAATGATGCTGTAACAAAGTTTACAAATTCCTATGGAAAGAGTTACAATACTGCACTGCCAGCTGTTGACATTAGCTCAGTTTTGCTGAGGGCAGAAAGATCAGAAATCGATAAAATTATAGACGCCTTCACTGATCTAGATGTGAAGGAAACATTCATAACACGATCAGGTGACCACAGATTAGAGGAAAGAGACATGAGTCAGTTGTTCGATGCTCTCTCTGTCAAGGTATTAATTGTTCTATTTGGCAGCTTGTTACTAGAGCGTAAAGTCGTTCTAACGTGCAACAAATTAAGGTTAGTATCTGCAAGAGTTCTATACTCAAATTGAAGAAAAATGAATATCGTTGAATTTTTCAGCAAATTGTCATCATGTGTAGAAGCGTTACAGAGTTTACTATATCCTTTCACTTGGCCACACACCTTTATACCTGTTCTTCCCGATATTCCTGGACTTCCAGAAATTTTGCAAGCACCACTGCCATTTGTCATTGGTATTTTGAAATCGAAAAATGGTGATGGGATTGAGATTACTACTTTCGAGAATGTAAGTAACGGATTTGCAAGATAAAGAATCATACGAATTAAAACATTTATATTTATATTTCTTTCTTTAATTGTATTTATTTTGTTGTGGTATTACGTTTCACAGGGCATTGTAGTCGATTTAGACACCTCCAAAATAACGTTTGCTGTTGGGGACGAATCATCGATATTACCAAACAGATTTCAAAAAGGTTTAAGATCAGCTCTTCATGTGGTGTCCAGCACGACAAAGACGGGTGAAGGAATTAAGAACTTTCTGGTGTCTGAAGCATTTTTAAGGGTGTTTGTGGAATCGTGTTCGCACTTCGGTTCCCATGTAGTTGCACAAGAGAATGGAAAGCTAGTATTCATGGTATGTTTATTAACGTATTTAAAACAAAAAATTAATATATTTATATCAATCAAAGATACAACATGTACTTCGGTAGTACAACTCTGTATACACGGTTATTCAGGACAGTTGCACCAAGTCAAGTTATCGTATCAACTTGATTTCTATAATAGATAATGCAATACTTCTAAGCAGCTCGCACCGCGCAGGTAGCTTTTTAAATATTCTTATATTGTTGATCTGCATTATGTTAACAAAACTAATACTATTACGCGTTTAGACCTATTAAATTCTAATGATGTGTTACATAATTTGTTGTAGAAAGAATCTTTCGTAAATGCCGTTTCATCGAAATGTTTTAAATATTTTCTTGAATGGTTTGTGGAGACAACGATGTTCAATCAGTTCGTCCAAGACAATATTTCGAGAATGGAAGGATTATTGCCAAAAGAGAAGGATGACATGAAATTATTTCATCAAAGAGTGGCTGAATATCTTAAAGCGGCTGACAAGAATGCACAGACCAAAAAGAGTCATACAAAAAAAAAGACTTTAGGTAAGTCGTTTTGTAATATTTATCTAATAAAAAATATAGTTTTTTATGTAATTTTAAAAGATATTAAAGATAATACATTATATATATCTATATTTTATCATTTGTAGGAGATCGTTTGAAAGACTTAACTAATTTCAGCTCGTAGTATGCATACCGAGTGAACATTTCCAAAAATATCCACCCAACGAAAGCTGTTAATCTGTATAGTACTACTGTTAATATATTAAGGTAGAAGATCTTATGATATAATCTTATAGGGAGGCATTTTGCAGCTTTAATTAGAGATATACGCGTTTATATTTTATTTCTGTACGAACTCCGGTTATATTATCAATGCAGTGATTAGTATCTTACTTAAATAGTATCATTTTAAAGAATGTGAACAATGATATTTTATACAGATGCATGCTACTGTACTTATTTTCAGAGTCCTAATATTTTTGTGAGCAAATAATAGCATGCCGTATTTAGATTAAATGATTTAATAGATGAGAAGTTGAAACTGACATGTGGCATTATAACAAATAAAAAGTGAGAATAATGCACTTACAAGTCAAGTATATTATATATTACAATAAATAGTACTATAGTGTAAACAATAATTTGTACTGAAATTTTGCAAATTGACTATCAACGAATAACACCGTTAATTCGTTGCATGATATTCTTTGTTGAAACATTAAGGAGATACATTTTATTTGGTGTCATCTTTTATTGCCATTTCTTATTTTAACTGTGATTATTTATTTGTACGCATTCATATCATTCTATTCTCGAAACAGTTTGTACTATATGTTTATACACGTGTTTGAAAATATAATTTCTTAAAATAAAAATTCATTAATAGAAACAGCATCTCGTTACGTATATGTAGCAGAGATGAGTAGGAAGGTGCACAACGCTACGATTTTTGGCGATACCAAAAACATGGCGCTAAATCATAGCGGCGAGTCTGGAAGTAGGATTTTGTGATCATCGCCTCCGTCGAAAATGCGAATTCCGTCGTAGCCGAGCGAAACGTGCACCCGAATCTGTAGCTCGGAGGGCAGAGGTTCTCATTTACCTCTCCGCTGGTTCGCAAAGCAACCCTTGGAACGAGACCAGGAACTACAGAACTCCTCTAGAACTATTGAAAAAGCCTATTGTTGAAACACTTTTGAGACATTTTTAAGAAAGTGCGGTGCCAACTTGACATCATGTAGGACCTTCATTTGTGAAAAATGTTTCATCAATAGACAAAAAGGAATAAGAAGAAGAAGTAATAAGAGAAAAAGAAACAAATTAGTTGCACAGAAATATTGAAAATTCGAAAAATTGAATAAAGCTTTCCAAATACTATTAAAAATTATTGGATCTTGATGTACTTTCACAATTTATTTAAAATATAAAATCGAGGCTAAATCGAAACCTCTCAGAATATACGGAGTAGATAAAAATTGAATTGAAATTGTAGAACATCGAAAATGAATTATAATCAAATTGAAATATTAATAAATTAGGTTTTTCGAACATTAAAATAATTAATTAAATCCATAAAGTTAAATATTAACACTTAGAAATCAGAAATTTTTAGCAAGCTTACTTAGAAGTACTGAAAGTTGCCTAAAATTGTGTGCGCGCAAATCCGTCGCGCAGGACTGGGTTCGGTTAGTGGGAGCAGGCGGAGAGTGGGGGGGAGCGCTTGAGGCAGTGCCCGGACTCCAAGCGCTCATTCTTCCTCGAGCCGGTCTCCTATACTGGTCTCTTGGAATCAGTCCCTCTTATTGATTTCC